>PVKP010010183.1:0-65567 GCA_004027715.1 Plecturocebus donacophilus
CATTCTCTCTCCCTCTTTCTCTTCCTCTTTCTTTCTCTCTTTCATTCTTATTTTTTCTTTCTTTTGCTCTTCTTTTCTTTCTCCTTTTCTCTTTTTCTAAAATCTCTTCCTTTCTTTCTCTTTCATTCTTTTTTCTTTCTTTTGCTGTTTCTTTCTTTCTCCTTTTCTCTCTTTTTCTAAAATCTCTTCCTCTTTCTTTCTCTCTTTCATTCTTTAAAAAAATAAAAAATACTGTTGACCTAAAATTATCTGCATTTGGAGAATTATATTTTATTTTATTTAGTTAATTTTTTTCTCTAATTAAAGTAATATAAACTGACTTTGTAACACTGAAGACACAACATAAAAAAAGTAATACCTTAGATAATTTTATTTTGCTCTATTTTCTATTTTACCAACTTCTTCATTATCTGCAGGTATTAAATTTATAATCAAACTGAAAAAACACATTCTGTTCATAGAAAAGAATAATTTCACTTTTGATACTTGTTACATCAGACTTGAATACTAAATCAGAGGCATACTCAATAATATAAACTGTTTGTATTTCTTACTTTATTAATTTTGATATAGGAATTAAAAGAAATTATTTTGGCAGATAGTGAGGGTAGGGAAATCCTTCATAAGATTTGCCTTTTAATAAAAAACAGCCCCCAAATTATTTTTTTCTAATAAAGAGCAACCTGAAAAATTGAGCTGCAGACATAGAAAAGCAAGCTGGAGGCTTACACAGGTGACTTCTGGCAGCTGTGCCAATAGCGAAAGGCTATCTGAAGGCTAGGCACGTCCAACATGGCAACTCCATCTTTGCATAAGTCAAAGCCCTGTAACTCAGTCTCACAAGGACTTTAAAAGCACTTACAGGATGATACATGGATGTAATAACCTTAATTAAAAAAATTAAATCTCAGTTTCTTCCTAAGCAAACCAAACTTAATAATATGGCATAGGAATTATTTTGATAAAAAATAAAATCTGTTAGGCCAGTTACCAAAAGGCAAAAGAAATGACCTCCTGCAGTGTGCAGAATACTATGTTGAAAGAAAACTTTTATTGACCTTAAAAAAATGTGTCTTATAAAAGGGGAGAGAAAGCTTAAGAATGATGAGATGCAATAAAAATTGAACTTTGGGTTAAAAATTAAAAATTAAAATCTCTTATAATGTATTAAGAGTAAATCAACCCCTTAAGAAAATTTCTTTGTTCTAACTAATAATTTAGTGTATAAGTGTTTTTTTACATCAAACCTAGTCTCTAGAAAGAGCATTATAATTTTCCTTTAATTGTAAACCCCTTGATTATATAAAAGTTTTAGGTTTTTTAAAATAAATTCTCTCATTGTGACTTATACAGATCATTCATGACATGCTTATACTTTCTGGTTTATACTGAACATCCCTTTTTCTTAAACAACCAGTCATTTGACTTTATGACTAACTTTACCATACAAGACTCTCATAAAAAATCATTTCTCTTTAAGCTTTCTTATCACAAATAAATATACCTCTTTATAACTTTCTTTACATCTTTCTTGTTTTTTGCCTCCTTCACCTTGTTTTATACATAACTTTTAAATAAGCTTTGAATTAAACAAAACATGTTCATCTTTTTTTTTTACGAGAACACACTTTTTTTTAACAAGAATGTTTTCCTACAATATATTTTTATTGGAAAATACCCAAATAATAAAATATCTATTAATTTAATATAAATTTATATTCTAAATTATGACAACTTTGTCTACAAGCATTTATCCCATTACATTTACCTAATTATTTTAATTGTTTACCTAGATTATTTATGAAAATTGTGATAGTCATGATTTAAAGTTATAAAATTACCATTGCAAAATTATAACAGACACAGTAAAAAAGATTTCCTAACTGACATCATCTTGCTTTTAACCTCCAGGCAGTCCTTGTTTATTCCTGGGCATAGGCCAAACTAACTTTGGGAGGAACATAGGTTATAGTTTAGCTTTGAAAAAAAGACAATACCAGTCCTTTCCCAAAAGAAACCTTCTTGCTGCCTGTGGACTAGACTGCCTAAAGCCAAGAGATTAGAAATTATAGTCATCTTACTAAACTCAAGATGCAGCTATTTTCATTAAGCCAATATTAATGTCTTATTTATTAAAAATTACACTAGCAAAGATCATTTTGTTTTGATCTGGGTTTACAGTTTTATAACCCCTATGCCAAATTATGAAACCTTATAGTATTTTCAGCGGTAAGCATAAAATTGCTTGAATAATCAATGCAAACAAAATTGTATGCTGGAAATTCTTAAGACATTTCTAATATTACCCACCAATAATTTTAAAGCTGGCTTATTTATTAAATATTTTACTTATGTTACATAAATGTGCAAAAACATCTGACTACATGATACATAAATACACAGACGTATTAGGCATGCCAATAGAAGTACATTTTATACATTTCTAAGACCTCATTTTATTTTTCCTATCTTAGACTTGCAAACTCTTAATAACCTGTTTCCTTACCCTGGCAGTTTTCAGCTAAATAGCCCTAAATCTGCAAAGCAAAGAAAACAACTCAGGTGAAAATCAGAGAGCAAAATTTACATCATAAGGTATGAAGAGAAAGTCTGGTGAGTTAGAGAGAATTTAAAATAAATTAAATTCCCAATTAAACATAAAATTATAGAAGTCTGTTTTAAACGCCTTCAAATATACACACATACATATACATATATACACACACAAAAAGATTCTATAGCTTTTACTTTGGTACTTTAGCCAAGAGATGAATACAAGTTCACCAGCTTGTAAAACAACAACAAAATGTTAGATCCAAACAGTGTTTTTTATCTGAGTAGAAAAGTAATAGCTTGTTTATAGAAGGCAGAAAAAAAAAATAGAGGAAAAAGGGGACCTATGAACTCTATAGTTTGCAGGCTCCTTTACTTAATATAATTACGCATGTAGACCATATTACTTTATTTTACTCTGGCAAGTAAAATTGCAATAAAACCTACAGAGTCCTTGAAAGAGGGTCATTCTCCTTGTTTTCTCCTCATTCTTAGATTGTTTCTTGCTTTTTTTTTTTTCTTAAAAGGAGGAACTGAGCTGTGGCCTAGGGTTTTCATGTGGTGAATCTATATGTGCTGCTTGTGGGCAGGACTCTACAGTTTGTAACCACTGAGTCATTTCCACCCTCTTATGTGCCTCAGTTTCTCTCGAGAGAGATCTGTGACTGCTGAGAGGGCTCAGAACTCCAGGTAATCAGCCCTTATATTCATTTCCTGGACCAGCTATTTTTAAAATTAATTTTTTTGAGGATTTTTATGTAGGGCTGCTGCACATCGCAGGGTGTCAACCCCTAGACACTCTAGTGAGGCCCCCAGTGTCCCTGGGCCACCTTTTAGCTGGGAGGAGTAAATGCCCTTTTCCTTCAGAGCTGAGAAAACTCAGTCTTTCAGTTCCTCACACAAATGCACACAGACAAACTGAATTAAGATTAAATTTGAGAGAAAAAAAATAGTGAAGACCCTTTAGGATGCATCTCTGAACTAGAATTAGAATGCTTAAACAACTTTCCAGGAATGAAAGAGAAAAACAAACAACAACAACAAAAACACAGCCAAGACCACTTCCTGTAACCTGTGCTCAGCCACCCCTAACTTTGTAGCTCTTGTCTGCCATTACACATGCCAAGATCAGAACCTCTCATAGTGCCAAGTAATCTCTGGTACCCTAACGCTAAAAAGGGTCAAGTCATGCAATACAGAAAAACAGAGCTTTAGACCTAAAAAGAATTTGACCATGGATCTTGAGACTTCACAAAGAAAACAGAATACCCCCAAAGGGGGTGAGTGGTACCTTTGTTTTGAATAAAGGGATCAAGTCATGAGAAGGCTTCTCTAGATTATTTTAATCCTGCAGATGGCAAAAGGAGAAAGAAGGCATAGGGTGGAAGAAAGTAAACAAAAGAACAATTATTTATTTATTTATTTATTTTTAAGACAAGAAGCAAACACAGAAACCACATGGTTGTTTTCTCCTTTGTTTCTTTAATTTTGCAGCTGTGAAGAATTTTACCAATTAGAGAGGCCTTGTTACCCATAATTTGAAATTCTCACTCAGATTTGACCAACTCAGCTAGATTGGTCAAATACAGTAGGAGAACCAACTAGAACAAATAACAAGAAACTCCCACAAAATGATCACTGAGCACTCTAATAGCAAGGAGAAATTCATTACCAGCTAGTTGTTAATCTTAACTTTAGCCAAGACAAAGCTCAATTCAGTTACTTACCTAGGGCTGAGTCTCAGGCTGAAGATTGCTCTCTCCTATCTTAGAAGCTGGAAAAAGCAAACAAACAGCAACGAAGAAAAATTCATCTTCACTGTTGGAAGCTAGCTCAAACTCCATAAAGGAGTTACCTGCCTTTCATTGTCATGAAAGCAGGAAAAACTTGCTTGCCCTCCTTGTGTTGGAAGCATGTTTAAAACTTAAAAGAACAGAAACGGGAGTTGTACAGGAAAATAAACTTTAGTTCGGACTAAATTTTGGGAAATCAGGATTCTCTGGAGTGGGTGCTCTCAGACCTCAGAAAACAGTCCTGTTGGTTTGAGCCATAAAGTTAGCTCACAGTTGTACCAAGGACCGAAAGGAGATTGGTCAAAGGTCGGGGGAATCTGCACCCAGAATTCCTCAGCGGTTACCACGTGTGAATCCCGAAAATTTGAGACAGGTCTTGGTTAATTTAGAAAATTTATTTTGCCAAGGTTGAGGATGAGCACCCATGACGCAGCCTCGGGAAGTTCTGACAACATGTGCCCAGGGTGGTTGGGGCAGAGCTTGGTTTTATACATTTTAGGGAGACAGGAGGCATTATTCCGTTTTCATGCTGCTGATAAAGACATACCGAAGACTGGGCAATTTACAAAAGAAAGGGGTTTAATTGAACTTGCAGTTCCAGGTGGCTGATTAAGCCTTAGAATCATTTCAGAAGGCAAGGAGGAGCAAGTCGCAGCTTACATGAATGGCAGCAGGCAAAGAGAGAATTTGTATAGAGAAACCCCCATTTTAAAACTATCAGATCCCGTGCAGCCCATTCACTGTAAGAGAAGAGCACGGGAAAGACTTACCCTCGTGATTCAATCATCTCCCACTGGGTCCCTTCCACAACACATGGGAATTATGGGTGCTACAAGATGAGATTTGGGTGGCAACACAGAGCCAAACCATATCAGGCAGGGACAACTTGAAGCAGGGAGGGGTCTTCCAGTCACAGGTAGATGAGAGACAGATGCTTGCATTTCTTTTAAGTTTCTGATTAGCCTTTCTGAAGGAGGTAACCAAAATCTGCATCAATTTCAATGAGCAGAGGGATGACTTTGAATGGAATGGGAGGCAGGTTTGCCTTGAGTAGCTCGCAATTTGACTTTCTCTTTTAGCTTAGTAATTTTGGGGCCCCAAGATTTTCCTTTCACTAGTGTTACATTTTTTTAAAAAAGTTTTTATGTTATGTGTTTCACCACAATAAAAAAAAAATCACCACAAAGAAAAGAAAGATTAAAAGGTGTCTATAACAAGAATGCTTTTTTCCAGGCATCTTAAAAATCATATAATAAAGGAGGGTAGAAAACCGTACATATTTCAAATAATTTTATCTACAGTTGTATTTTATCCTGGAGACAGCTAGTTCAAATCTAGCATAGTTTTAGGCTGTTAGTAAGCATTTGGTGAGTACGGAAAAGAAGGAATAAAATCACTAATATGTTGTCTATTTTTAGTATTAAAAAGCAAAACAAAATTTTAAAGAATCAGGAAAAAAATAACATTAATTTTGCAAATTTAAGTTTTCTTGCTTTTTTTTTTCTTTTTCTTTTCTATTTTTTTTTCCCTTTCTTTTCAGGCAACCCTTAAGCAACCTAGCAATCTGGCTACTTTTCTCCTCTGAGCTTGGAATAACATGACATTTCATGAACTAAAATTGTCTGAAACAGAACTCCCAGCCTCAAGGACATAATTATCTGGAAATTGACCAGTGTTTAGCCTAAACCTCCACAATGCAGCAACAAACAGTGTGTCATAACATGGTTTCAAATTCTCAAATAAAATGCTCTTAGAGGACTAAAACATTTTACATATTAAAAAGCTAATATTTTTATCACAAAAAAAAATAACTGGCCTTTTTTACTTCCCCTGAACTCAAATTGAGAAAAAAATAATAACTAGTTTCTAACAAATTAGATAAAATTGATTTGCAGGGTGACTAAAGTTATTAAGAACAGCTCATTTCCAGCTTGCAAAATTTCTGTTTAATAGACGTTTTTCTGCCAAAGAATGTATTGCCTATTGTAATTGGTGCGTATAACTATACCACAAATGGCACATTAATTATTTTTATATGAATTATGTAATTTTTTCTGCCTATGTTAATCAACATATTTGGATAATTTCAATTTCCACTTTGGTTTTTAACTATATAAATTCAGAATATACACAAACTTTTGTCTGGCACTTAACTGCATAATGTTACTTCACTTGATTTTCTAAAAGAATGTGTTAGGTAGATAGGGCAGACATTACTGTTCTTGCTTTTTTTTTTTCTCCAGAAGAAACAATTTCAGATCTTATCTTCTGTGAAATAGCCCAAATAATCAGTCCTAGTCTAGAACTCTTTTTATTACATCATCAGTTCTAATTCTAAGATTCACTGCTTGTTTGTTCTTGTTTGGTATTGTAAGAAACATTTTCAGTGACTATAAAGCAACATATCTTTATCACTAAAAAACTGGAAAATAGAAAACTGCAATAAGAATATGAGTCAGCTTTGCTCAGGTGCAGTGGCTCACGCCTGTAATTTCAGCACTTTGGGAGGCCTAGGCAGGCAGTTCATGAGGTCAAGAGATCAAGACCATCCTGACAACATGGTAAAACCCTGTCTCTTCTAAGAATACAAAAATTAGCTGGGTGTGGTGATGAGCGCCTATAGTTCCAGCTACTCAGGAAGCTGAGGCAGGAGAATCACTTGCTTGGGAGGCAGAGGTTGCAGTGAGCCCAGATTGCACCACTGCGCTCCAGCCTGGGTGACAGAGCAAGACTCCATCTCAGAATAAAAAAAAAAAAGATTTAGCTTTAACCTCATCACTAAGAGAATAAGCGAATAAGTTAATTTTTGGAAGAAGCACAACTTCAGTCTTTTTATAAAATCCTAGAAAGATGTAAATTGACACATATATCATATGTCAAAAACTGGGCACACAAAAAAACCATCCATCCACTTTGGGTTCAAAAGTGTCTCTGGTAAATATTGTCAATTCAAAACACAAACTTCCTATTAGTCCCCTTAACATATTTCCCTTCTGTTCCAAGGTGACTTTTGAGGTCAGAAGTAAGTTTACGTATCCTTTCACATTGTAGGGAAGATTCTGAAGGATTTTCCTTGTGCTGGAGGCTCCTTCTGCCCTTGAGTTGAAGTATATCTCGTTCATCCTATTAGCACCTAACACACAGCAGCTCAGGCAACTCCTGGACTTTTATGTTCTATTATCTTGACCACTTCCAAAAAGCACTTGGATCTTTCTTCCCAAGTAGACTGGTAAGTTTGGCTCTTGATGGACCTGCTCTAGTACAGCCACACCCTTCATCAGAGTGTCAGTCCAAGGTTATCCACCCCTCTCCTGAGCAACCAAATCTTCCACTAGGTGACATAAGAAATAGACCTCTTCCACAGTATGTCAATGTGTTGAGCTTGCTGATAATCACACTATTTCTAAACTGTTTAACTTCATATTGGCTTGTGGTGTTTCTCAAAGGCTTGACTTTTTCTTGTCCTTTGAAGTGAGGAGTAATCTCTCCATGCTCTAGAATCTTCCCAAATATTTATGTTGATATCAATACAATTTCTTGTTTAGGGGCAGGATAATCACATCAGATAACTTGTTTTTGGCTGATTCTCTCCCCTAACTCTTCTGAGTCTTGGAAGAGCATCCTTCTACCCTTTTCTCTCTCACTATCTTTATATCATATACAGGCAGCTTTCACTTTATACAGATGCAGAGTACCATAAAAATGACAATGCAAACCAAGATCATGCAAAGCAATCTTAATAATCAATGGGAAAATTGTGATTGCTCCCTGGCATTTAAAAATTATGATAAAAACATTAAAAGCTTTTTATTGTCAATTACAAATGTATAGGGGATGGCAACAATAATAAAGCTGTTATTTGTTTAGCACACTGTAAATGAAAAAAATCAGAAACATAGAGAACTAAAATGTTTTATTTATTTGTAAAAAAAAAAGTTGTTGAGTAGTTTGGACAGATTGTCTTCTTTTACTTATCATAACTTATGATACATCGTGAACACTTTTAACATGACAAACAGCTCTGACATTTTCTCTTTGTGCCCTTGATGTCATGAAATATCTCCAGGAGTTTCTTTAATGTGAAGATTTCTGCTGGTGTCAGTTCCTCTGGGATATCTTCATCCCTTTTGTCAAAACCACTTTCCTCCTTTATGTCGATAAGTTCACCTTCACTAGGTTCCTCAGGCTGCGTTAGAGTCACTCCAATGGCAGCAGTGTCAACATTCCCACAGCCAGCTCTTTCTTTTTTAACTCCATTCACTTTCAATTAGAATTTTACTTCCAACATTATTCCTTTTTTTCTTTGCTGCACTTTTATCTTTTTTGGCCATTTCTCTTGTTTTATTATACATTTTTGTAAGATGTAAAGTAGGTTTATCTTTGGGAGACCAGTAGGCAACACAACCACATGCTTTGCTGTCTGTGCATGAACATGCAGTTGCACAGTGCCCAGTCACTGACAGATTGTAAAAGAAGCAATTTGATTGACCACTGATCATGAGGCACATCTGCTACATAGCGAAATGTGGACTGAAGAACTAGTGGTGAAGTTTATTTTACCCAATAACTCATAATTAATATACTATAGTGACAAAAATTTAAATCATGTTTCTAGGGGACTGGTGTTATTTAACTAAACTGTGGTATCTAGAATTCCTGCATATCAGAACTGTGCCAAAAGAAGTTTGCCTGTGTTTTTCTTACCCTGGGTGGCCTTCACTCTACTGTTCCCAGAGGCTATAAGTGTAGAACAGCTGAAGAGAAACTGAACTGGGAAAAGGGAAAATCATTAGAAGGTAGTTGAAAAATACTGACCTTATTTTATTAAAATACTGTGTTTTTCAAATTATACTTTAAGTTCGGGAGTACATGTGCAGAATGTGCAGGTTTGTTACCTAGGTATACACGTACGATGGTGGTTTGCTGCATCCATCACCATGTCATCTGCATTAGATATTTCTCCTAATGCTATCCCTCCCCTAGCCCCACACCACCTCCTATCCCTTCCCTAGGCCCCTAACTCGTGACAGGCCCTGGTGTGTGATGTTCCTTTCCCTGTGTCCATGTGTTCTTATTGTTTAACACCCACCTACAGTGAGAACATGCAGTGTTTGGTTTTCTGTTCTTCTGTCAGTTTGCTGAGAATGGTGGTTTCCAGGTTTATCCATGTCCCTGGAAAGGCCATGAACTCATCCTTTTTTATGGCTGCATAGTATTCCATGATGATGTGCCACATTTTCTTTATCCAGTCTATCATTGATGGGCATTTGGTTTGGTTCCAGGTCTTTGCTATCGTACACAGGGCTGCAATGAACATATGTGTGCATGTGTCTTTGTAGTAGAATGATTTATAGTTCTTTGAGTATATACCCAGTAATGGGATTGCTGGGTCAAATGGAATTTCTATTTCTAGGTCCTTGAGGAAGCACCACACTGTCTTCTACAATGGTTGACCTAATTTACACTCCCACCAACAGTGTAAAAGTGTTCCTATTTCTCCACATCCTCTCCAGCATCTGTTGTCTCCAGATTTTTTAATGATCACCATTCTATCTGGCGTGAGATGGTATCTCACTATGGTTTTGATTTGCATTTCTCTAATGACCAGTGATGGTGAGCTTCTTTTTCATATGTTTCTTGGCTGTATAAATATCTTCTTTAGAAAAGTGTCTGTTCCTGTCCTTCACCCACTTTTTGATGGGGTTGTCTTTTTTCTTATAAATGTGTTTAAGTTCTTTGTAGATTCTGGATATTGGCCCTTTATCAGATGGGTAGATGGCAAAATTTTTTCCCAATTCTGTTGGTTGCCAGTTCACTCTTTAGTTTAGTTAGATCCCATTTGTCTATTTTGGCTTTTGTTGCCATTGCTGTTGGTGTTTTAGTCATAAAGTCCTTGCTTATGCCTATGTCCTGAATGGTATTGCCAAGATTTTCTTCCAGGGTTTTATGGTTTTAGGTCTTATGTTTAAATATTTAATCCATTTTGTAGTTGATTTTTGTATAAAGTGTAAGAAAGGGGTCCAGTTTCTGTTTTCTGCACATGGCTAGCCAGTTATCCCAACACCATTTATTAAACAGGGAATCCTTTCCCCATTGCTTGTTTTTGTCAGGTTTGTCAAAGATCAGGTGGTTGTAGATGTGTGGCATTATTTCTGAGGTCTCTATTGTGTTTCATCAGTCTACATCTCTGTTTTGGTACCAGTATCATGCTGTTATGATTACTGTAGCCTTGTTTGAAGTCAAGTAGTGTGATGCCTCCAGCTTTGTGGTTTTTTTTTTCCTTAGGATGGTCTTGGCTATGAAAGCTCTTTTTTGGTTCCATATGAAATTTAAGGTGTTTATTTTCCAATTCTGTGAAGAAAGTCAATGGTAGCTTGATGGGGATGGCATCGAATCTATAAATTACTTTGGGCAGTATGGCCATTTTCATGATATTGATTCTTTCTAACCATGAGCATGGAATATTTTTCCATCTGTTTTTGTCCTCTCTTATTTTCTTGAGCAGTGGTTGGTAGTTCTCCTTGAAGAGGTCCTTCATGTCTTTTGTTATTGTATCTTAGGTATTTTATTCTCTTTGCAGCAATTGTGAATGGGAGTTCACTCTCAATGTGGCTCTCTGTTTGTCTGTACCTGGTGTATAGGAAAGCTTGTGAACTCTGCACATTGATGTATCCTGAAACCTTGCTGAAGTTGCTTATTAGCTTAAAGAGATTTTGGGCTGAGATGATGGGGTCTTCTAAGTATACAATTATGTCATCTGCAAATAAAGATAATTTGACTTCCTCTTTTCCTAATTGAATACATTTGATTTCTTTTTCTTGCCTGATTGCTATGGTTAGAATTTCCAATACTATATTGAATAGGAGTGGTGAGAGAGGGCATCCTCATCTAGTGCTGGATTTCAAAGGGAATGCTTCCAGTTTTTGCCCATTCAGTATGCTATTGGCTGTGGGTTTGTCATAAATAGCACTTATTATAAGATACATTCCATCAATACCTAGTTTATTCAGAATTTTTAGAATAAATAGCTGTTGAATTTTGTCAAAGGCCTTCTCTGCATCTATTGAGATAATCATGTGGTTTTTGTCTTTGGTTCTGTTTATGTAATGGATTACATTTATTGATTTGCCAATGTTGAATCAGCCTTGCATCCCAGGGATGAAGCTGACTTGATGGTGATGGATAATCTTTTTGATGTGCTGTTCAATTTTGTTTTCCAGTATTTTATTAAGGATTTCGACATCACATTTCATCATGGATATTGACCTGAAATTTCCTTTTTTAGTTGTGTCTTTGCTAGATTTTGGTATCAAGATGATGTTGGTCTCATAAAATGTGTTAGGGAAGATTCTCTCTTTTTCTATTGTTTCTATTGTTTGGAATAGTTTCAGAAGGAATGGTTCCAACTCCTCTTTTTACCTCTGGTAGATTTTGGCTATGAACCCGTCTGGTCCTGGACTCTTTTTGCTTGGTAGGCTATTAATTGCTGCTTCAATTTCAGATCTTGTTATTGGTCTATTCAGGGATTCAATTTCCTTCTGGTTTAGTCTTGGGAGGGTGTAAGTGACCAGGAATTTATCAATTTCTTCAAAAATGTTGTTGATACATACATATTTGCTTAACAAAGTGTTTATGATTTTCACATTACCAATATTTACCAACATGATTTTATGACTGCATAATATTTCATCAGACAATGATAAATTTTACTGAGTGTTTCTAGGTACCAGATACTGTCCCAAAAGCTTATTGTATTATCTAATTTAATCCTCTTAATATTTTGAGATGGGTACTACTATTACCTATTTCATTATATAAATTACAAAATCAAGGTACCAAGCAATTAAATTCAGACTCAAAGATGTACAACTTACAAGTGAGAAGCTATGATTTGAATTCAAGCAATGTGATTCTAGTGCCCGGTCTTCTTTTTCACTAGGCTATTCCACAATATCAGTTATTCATTTTATACCCTTTTGTTGGGTTCTTAGACTTTTGCCTCCTATCTTTGTACAGAAATCTTTGTATACATTCATGATTTTCCTATAGCAAAAAAGAAAGAAAAATCCATGACTTGAATTACTGCAACAAATTTTATAAATCTTTTCAAGGTTTTCAGTTGCATTTTGCAAATCACCTTTGGAAATATTTGTATCAATTTATATTTTCATAAGCAATGCATTAGATTGCCCATTTAGAAAACCCTCACCAACTAAAATATTTGCACATTTTTTCTGTGGCTTTTGTAGTTTTCTTTTGTCAATTACTGTCATTATTTGTCTATTTTTAATTTGGTCTTTTTTCAGATTTTTAGTATGCTTTTTATATATTGATGATAATAAGATCTTATTTTGTATCTTGGATGTGTTCTAACAATTTCAGTACTATTTTAATTAGCTATTGGTATTTGGAGGAAAGCCATGGATTTTGCATATTTATTTTGCAACTGTTCTCTTTATTGTATGAGGCAAAGACATTGTGAAAATAGCATAAAATGAGAGTCAGTATAAAAGAACAGCTATGATAATGAGGTTAGGATTTATGGCAGTACTGTATGGATTTGTTTTAAAATTCAATATATAAAGTTAAAATTGGACATATAATATAAAATTAGATTTATGCAGAGTAACTTAAGAACTCAAAGTTCTGAGCAGACCTATAAGGAATCAGTTAGAGAATCTATTATCACAACTAAGGAAGAAAGGCAGAACAAAACGTGAAGCTTCAACAAAACTTGAAGTTGTGATTTAATGCTGAGTTATAAAAATGCAGGCTTAGGCTTTCACTGACATAGGGGTCAGGGACTGGAGTGAATGTGAACTGGCAAGCTGCAGGGGCCAGGGACCTGATGATTAAATTGAATCTTCCCTTACTTAATCACATAATATCCAATCAGACAGCTGAGGAGTGGTAATAATAGCATTTATATAGATTTTCCATATTAGAAAACTAAATGAAGAGGTGGTATAATCAGGTGACTTATTTATATAATGCAAAGTCTTTCAGACTGACAATCATGGAGTTCCCTGTTCTTTGAGACTTCGGTCTATCTACCTTGATGGCAGAGTCTCACTCATAAAACTAACCTTAGAATTATTAATACTATCAGATTATGTACCTATGATTGCATGACTCTACCACTACTTCCATCTTTTAAGTTGCCAACTCCCTTGTGCTAATTAATCATTTCAGACCTCTGATTTTGTTTTATACTATTGAGAACACAGTTTTTAAAAATATTATTTACCTATTCGGAAAATACTTTAATCGTGTGAATGTCAGAATAATACAAATGATATCACAGACAAATTGACAGAGATGATAATTTCAGTTTGGTAAGCAATCAATAATAGACTTTGCCTTTATGGTTCTAATAACTGATTATGATTTTAAAGTAAACATCACTGCTTTGATGGATATAGGACAAAGTTAGTAAGTGCCCCTTAAGTGGTCCCTTCCAAGCCAATTTACCTCAAAGTATGTTTATTTTTCTATCATAAAATAAATGTAGTTGTAAAAATCTGATTAATTTTAGAGCATTTGATGCATCAAATTTTTCTTTCCTGTCATCATAAATGGAATCTTTATTCTCAAAATCCTTCTTTTGTTCTCTGAATGTTTAAGAGGATCAACTTGACAAGAGGAATTTTCAAGTTGTTTTAAATTTCTACATTGCACTTTGCTATAAAATTCACTTACCCAAATTCTTAAAAATGTATAATAATGCCACATCATGTGGTCTTTTGGTCCAAACATTAAATGAAAGTGTTTCATATTTTGTTTATTGCCGATAGAATGCCCTGAAGAGTGGAACAAAGATTATTTGAAATTTGCAGTATCCAGTGTAGTGAGTAATCTATAATTTAGCTTAAACAAGTGGTATTGATTTACATAATTTAGTCACCCAGAGATTACTAAATTACCAAAGACTGCAGAGTCTTATTAAAGAAAGTATATACATTTTGATTTATTAGTTTCTTACCTTACAATAACATTTCCCAGTCAAATCAGAAATTACAATTCAAATTAGCACAGCCTGAGGATTTTACAGACTCTAAAAGAAATGTGTTATTTACTATCAACTCCATTGAGCTGTTCCAAATGATCACTTTATGCAAAGGAATACATGTGGTCACTATTTTGTAGCTGAAACATAATTAGCCTTCATTTTTCATCAGTTATATTTTCATCTGTGCTCCTTGCAAAGCCCAGGAACTTCAGACTTGTCCAATTACTCTGACCCATCCCTCCAGGTGGATGAAAATGGGAAGCAGCTTTTTCCTACAAGAAATTAACCCAGCACCTGCTAACTTCTAAGGTCATATCTAAAGAGCTATTATGCTGTCATTTAAAATTATCTTTCTTATAATAAACCCATAATAACCCAGACAGTCATTTTAATATCAAGAAATGTTGATATCTGATATAGGGCATATTTACATTGCTGAAGAATGTCAGCACAAATTCTAAAATGATACTTTCAACTACTATAGTTGCATTTAAATCATAGGCAATTGCATAGCTCATTTTCTCCTGTAATTTAAAGTTTCATTCCTAGTTTTATTTATAGGAAAAGACCTTAACAAGTATAGCTGAAGAAGAATTGAACAGTTACTTTATCTTTTGAGCATCACAAGCATTTCTGCTTTAGCTGAATAAATATATTCCCTAGCCCCTTCCACTCTCCTCTTAATCTCACCACCCCCAACTGCGGAAAATATGCTTGTTTACATTATATTTTGGTTTTGAAAGCTTTGTAATATCATAAAACAAAGAAACATGGCTGAGCATAATAGAAACTTACAGTTAGCTCAGTGATAGAAAGACAACACTCCTCTATTTTTTGAGAAAATGTAAATTAGAAAGTGAGAGGTTACTGCATCTGAAAAATCAAAGATAAATAGTTGGCCAAAGAGCCTACTCCAGAAGAAAACTAAGGTATATTTGTGAGCATAACTCATACTACACAAATCAGCAACTGAGAACAGCACTGATGATTCAGAGCTGAGAATAAATTGTTATAAAACCTGCAAATGGACTAAAAATGATAAATCATCCTGATTAAAGTACATTATTTGGGATCCCGAAATGTTTTGTTCCTTCTGCAAATCTACTCTGTGCCACTATTTCTTAATAAACACCTTTTTTTCTGCCAAGTAATGCTAAAATAACTGTTCTAAACACCATTTTGATTCTGCCAAACAAACTACTTATCATTTTCCCCACATTGCTTCTCAAATACTTCCTTTTACCTAACACATTGGCCTACACATAAGGACATAATATTAATATTTATTGAATTCAATGATGGAAAGAACATAGAGAGTCCTGTTCTTTAGAGCCAACAACAATATTAACTCATTCTACTTCTTTTATTTTATACTGTGCCTAAAACTGTCATCCACTGAGGGGATCAGAATGGTTTCTTCACTTATTGTATTAGTCTGTTCTCACATTGCTAGAAAAAATACCCTAGACTAGGTAATTTATAAAGGAAAGAGGTTAAATTGACACAATTCCAGGTCTAGGGAAACCTCAGGAAACTTATAATCGTGGCAAAAGGCAAAGGGTAAGCAAGGACCTTCTTTACATGGTGGCAGGAGAGAGAAAAGTGAGGCACGAAAAGGGAAGATCCCCTCACACAACTATCAGATCTCATGAGAACTCACTATCATGAGAATAGCGTGAGAGAAACTGTCTCCTTGATCCAGTCACCTCCCACCAGATCTCTCCCTAGACACGTGGGACTTATCAGGATGCAATTCAAGATGAGGTTTGGGTGAAGACACAGCCAAACCATATCACTTGTCAACAAGTAAAACTTGTTCTTGTTTTGTCCCTTGCTTGATAACACAGTGTCATTTTGATTGCATAAAATCTATTCCTCAAGGTAAATTTTAAGCCTCACTTTCCTAGTTAGCCTCCTTTAATTTCTCTTTCCCTCACTGTTTGTTTCCAATGCCTACATCTATAAGGCACAATTTTTAACCTAAATATTGATATAGAGTTATAATGTCTGGTATTGTATACCATTTTGCTTGTGTATTCATCTGTTTTCCAAATAAAATTGTTAAAAAACTTAAGGATCAATGTAATGTCTTTAATTTCTCATGTGCATAAATGTAACTTAGTGAGGTTTTGAAAAGTTTATTATCTACAACAAAATTTACATATAAATAGGAATATGGGATGAAACATATGGGATAAAAGATACCTAGCAGCTACATTAAAATCTTTTCAAAATTCTGTATATTTTCCTATTTTATAGAAGGTAGCCGTGACCACTTTCTTTTTGAAGAGAAGGATCCTTTCAAATTCACAAACAAAAATTATATATATATTTATCATGTACAACATGGTGTAAAATATGTATATATCATGACATAGCTAAAATGAGCTGATTAACATATGTATTACCTCATACTCATTTTTTGTGGTGGGAACACATAATGTATTCTCTTATGATTTTCAAGAATACCATACATTATTAACTGTAGTCATGATATTGTATAATAGATCTCTTGAATTTATTTCTACTATCTAACTGAAATTTTATGTCTTTTGGCCAACATCTCCCCAAACACATTCCTTCTCCAGTCCCTTGTAACCACCATTTTACTCTCTGCTTCTCTGAGTTCAATATTTTGATTCTACATCTAATTAAGATCATGTAGTATTTGTCTTTTGGTGTGTACCTTATTTCACTTAATGTAATGTTCTTCAAGTTCATCCATGCTGTCTCAAATGACATGATTTTCTTATTTTTTATGGCTGAATAGTATTCTATGTCACAGTATTTTGTACATTCATCCATTAGGATAAATCACCACTTAGTTTGATTCTCCATTAGCCAATATGTGGAAGTGTCAATTTCACGTCTTGACTATTGGGAATAATGCTACAATCCCAAAGCAACATGCAACAATAAATGTGGGCATTGCAAAGGGCAGTGGAGAAAGATTGGAATTAACATATTAGAGGGGTGCTCCTCAACCAACTGGCACATATTATATTTGCATTTTTTTAAGATTTAACACAATGCAGTGGGAAGGTGTTAGAATTTTGGATCATGAATCATTAATCACAGATCTTTTCAGTGCGCCTCATAAAAAAGCTAAAAATATTGCTCTGTGAAATAAATAACATAATGCCTCAAAGAAAAAATGTATACATTGTGAACATTAAAGCAAGAACAAGAATTCAGAGACTTTAAAATATTTCATGTTTGAAGAAATATAGACAATGTGACTATTATGACTAAAAGATTTTATTGGCAGATGTGGTGATTAGAATAATTATATTTCACAGACTTTGAAATAATTTATTTCTGGAGTATTGAAATTTTGTTTCTCTTTTGTTGTTGTTTGCTCATTCATGCATGCTTTTGCTTAGTCATTATGTTTTTCTGGATGCACAAATTGCACTTAAACATAATTCAAGAACCTGCTTATATGAAAAGAATAAGAGCTGCAGGGTGAGCTGCATTCTTGAAAATAATAAAATTATAAATTTAATCTCAAGTTTCCACAATTACCTTTGCAGAATAAAAGATTTTATTCAATAAAATTTCACAGTAAAAAATACTTATCCACATTTAGGTAAATAACTTTATATTTTAATTTAAAAGTAGGAAGGAAAACACTTAAGTTATTTTTCTGTGAAGACCTCTGACATGCCTTGTAGATGAACATTTGGCTCCTCATTATTTATGCAAACGTGTGCAACCTGCTTGAATTTCTCCTCAGAAAATGGGTTTTTCTTTTCTTCACATTGTCAGTGTGCAAATTTTCCAAACTTTTATGCTGTTTCCCTTTTAAAACTGAATGCTTTAAAAGCACCCAAATCACTTCTTGAATGCTTTGCTACTTACAAATTTCTTCCATCAGGTACCCTAAATAATCTCCCTCAAGTTCAAAATTCCACAGATCTTTGGGGAAGGGGCAAAATGCTGCCAGTCTCTTTGCTAAAATATAACAAGAGTCACATTTGCTTCAGTTCCCAACAAGCTCCTCATCTTCATCTGAGACTACCTCATCCTGGACCTTATTGTTCATGTCACTATCAGTATTTTTGTCAAAGCCATTCAACAAGCCTCTAGGAATAAACTTTCCCATGTATTTCTGTGTTCTTCTGCACCCTAATACTGTTCCAACCTCTGCCAGTTACTCAGTTCCAAAGTCAATTCCACATTTTTGGGTATCTTTTCAGTAGCACCCCACTCTACTGGTACCAATTTACTGTATTAGTCCATTTTCACACTGCTGATAAAGACATACCCAAGACTAGAAAGAAAAAGAGGTTTAATTGGACTTACTGTTCCACATGGCTGAGGAGGCCTCAGAATAATGGAGGAAGGCAAAAGTTACTTCTTACATGGTGGTGGCAAGAGAAAATGAGGAAGATGTAAGTGCAGAAACCCCTGATAAAACCATCAGATCTCGTGAGACTTATTCACTACCAGGAGAACAATATGGGTGAAACTGCCCCCACAATTTAAATTATCTCCCACCAGGTCCCTCCTACCACATGTGAAAATTATGGGAGTACAATTCAACATGAGATTTGGGTGGGGACACAGAGCCAAACCATATCAAGAAGGAAAAAGCCTGAGACTTCAAGTTCTTTTCTTTTAGTATCTTTTGCCTCCTCCCCATAGATGGACCACCACCTTTTTTTTTTTACTTGTCAGCTTTATAGCACTTATCACAATGCTAGTTCATGTACAATTATTGTATATGTATTTTGGGGGGAGTGGATATTGTTTGCCTTCTCATCTAGACTGAGGCTTCTTGAGAGCAGAATTTATATTTGTGGTTTCCTACTGGATTCTCTGTTTCTAGCATAGTGCCTATTCCATGCAAAACAATGAGTAAATATGTGAATATATTCAGTCATGTGAGAAGGAAGGAAGAAAAGGAGAAAAAGACAAGAATTGTTTGGAGGAATACATGTGCATCTGGGGACTCTTTGCTGCTTTCACTCAAATCTGAAAAATATTGATCTTAAGTGTTGGTAAGAACCTCAAATTTGTAGGCTCCATGGTCTTACATGGAAGTATAGATATCCTGTAAGTACAGACGTCCTGTTATACTAGAGAGATCACCATAAGAAGGTCACTGAGCCAGACTGAAGTTCAAGATGGCTGAAGTATGATAATTAAGGATATTTTATAACAGAAAAAAAATCATCTTTAAAAAAAAATCTTTTACTTGAGTGGAAAGACATATGTATACAATTCCACTGTGTAGCATGACTGCCACAATTTCTCAAATAGGATCTGTGTAATCTGGCCACGTAAGGCCATGCAGAGTAATTTGCACTGATCAATTTGACAAGCCTTAGATATACAGAAGGACAGAGTTGAGTAAATCTATTTTAAAAAGCATTTCTGCTCTCACGGCCCAGACTTTTATAATATATGCCATTTGGCACTAAAATCAGTATGAAAAAATATAATCAAGAAAAATTATCCATAAATTTTAGAAACTAAAATACTTCTAATTAATCCATTTCTAAAGAAAAAAAAAGATGAACAAAGTAAAAAGCTGATTGTGTATATCGACTAATAAAATTATAAATCATAAAAATGCTATTAAAAAATCAAAGGGAAAAATAAATAATATTAAGAAGAACATAAAAGAACTGCATATACATAAATTTTTTAAAGAAATAGAATGAATACAGATATATCAATAAACATTCAATTTTATATTTCAAATTAAATTTCAGGAAATTAATAGATTTCCTAGGAAAAATATAGAGATTAACAGAACTGACTCAAGAAGATTTAATAAAGCCTGATCAGATATGTAACTATTAAATCAAATCAGCAATCACCATCACTCACAAAACTGTAGAAGATCCAGGCAGTTTCATAGTTAAGATTTTACCCAGCCTTCAAAGACAGGTAACTTCAAATTTATGCAAATTCTCATATAACATATAAAAATAAAAATGTGTATCAAATCCTGGTTCTGAGCTTAGTTTCATCTTCACACACCAAGATAGTACAAGAAAAGAAATATCTAAACCAATCTTCTTATTAATATATGCACAAAAGTTTAGGTGAAATACATGTATCATAAATATAATATATTTTTAATGCAGCATTACCATATAGTGTTTATCTTAGCATGAAGAAATAATTTGATAATAGGAAATTTAAAGCATAATTTTCCATATTAATAGAACAGAATAGGAGGAAAACAGATTAGGAGAAAAATATAATTAATACCCACAGCAAAAGCACTTGATAAAATATAATCCTAATTAATCATATATGTTTAGCCTTAGTGTGAAAAAGGGTATTTCCCTAAACTTTATAAAACTTTACAATTAACAGAAAAGCATTATGATCAGGAATAAGGACATCCATTACCTGTTTATCATTTCATTATTTTTTTAAGTAGTCCCAATCACTCCAATAAAACATAAAGAATACATAAAAGAGGTAAATATGTTAGACAATTTCTGGATGACACAATTATAATCTAAGTTAAACTATGTGAACTATTTAAAGACTTCAGAAAAGTAGCTGGACACAAAGTTATGGAAAAATTAGTAGTATTCTTATATATTAATAGTAGCATTCCTAAATTTTCAATAATTGGAAAACCTAATTTTAGAACAATGACTATCATAATATTTTAAAAGTTGTAAAGTTCAAAAATAATTTTGAAGAAAAAAAGTGTTGGGATATAATCTACCACATATCAATATTTATTATAAAACTGTGGTAATTTCGACAAGGCAAAATGGTACAAAAGAAGAGAATATAGAACCCAGAAGCAAACTCGCATATTATGGAAACATAGTACATTAAAAATATGGGACCTGGCATAGTGGCTCATGCTTGTAATCCCAGCACTTTGGGAGGCCAAGTCAGGCAGATTGCTTGAGCCCAGGAGTTTGAGACCAGCCTGGGCAACATGAAATAACTCCATCTCTACTAAAAATACAAAAAAAAAAAAAAAAAAATAGCCAGGTATGGTGGCATGGACCTGTAGTTCCCACTACTCCAAAGGCTGAGGTGGGAGGATCACCTGGGCCAATAAGATGGAGGTCACAGTGAGCAAAGATCACAGCACTGCCCTCTAGCCTGGGTGAGATAGAGAGACCCTATCTCCAAAAAAAAAACTATATATATGTATATGAGACTGGGTAATTTATAGAGGAAAGAGGTTTAATGAACTCACAGTTCCACATGGCTGTGGTGGTTCCACAATCATGGTGGAAGACAAAGGAGTTGCAAAGTTACATCTTAAATGGTGGCAGTCAAGACAGCTTGGGCAGGGGACCTCCCATTTATAAAACTATCAGATCTCATGAGACTTATTCACTACCATGAGAACAGTATGGGGGAAGCCACCTGCATGATTCATGTATTTACACTTGGCTCAGTTCTTGACACACGGGAGTAATACAATTCAAGGTGAGATTTGGGTGGAACACAGCAAAACCATATCATCTACCCCAGCCCCTACCAAATCTCATGTTCTCACATTTCAAAACCAATCATGACTTCCCAACAGTTCCCAAAAGTCTTAACTCATTTCACCATTAACTCAAAAGTCCACAGTCCAAAGTCTTATCTGAGACAAGGTAAGACCCTTCCACCTACGAGCTTGTAAGATGAAAAGTAAGTTAGTTACTTCATAGATGCAATGGTTCTACAAGCTTTGGGTAAATACACACATTCCAAATGGGAGAAATTGGCCAAAACAAAGGCACTACAATCACTTGTAAGTCCAAAATCCAATGGGGCAATCAAATCTTAAAGTTTCAAAATGATCTTCTTTGACTCCATGTTTCACATCCAGGTCATGGTGATGTAAGTGGGTTACCACAGACTTGGGAACCTCCACCCCTATGGCTTTGAAAGGCACAGCTCCCCTCCCACTACTTTCATAGCTGTTGTTAAGTGTCTACAGCTTTTCCATGAGCATGGTGCAAGCTGTTGGTGGATCTGAAGCATTCTGAAGTCTGGAAGACAGTGGCCCTCTTCTCACAGCTCCACTAGGCAGTGCTCCACTGGGGACTCTATGTGGGGCTCCAACCCCAAATTTCCATTCCATACTGCCCTAGCAGAGGTTCTCTATTAGGGCCCGCCCCTGTAGCAGACTTCTGCTTGGACATCCAGGCATTTCCATACATTTTCTGAAATCTGGGCAGAGGTTCCCAAACCTAAATTTTGATTTTTTTGCACCCACAGGCACAACACCATGTGAAAACCACCAAGGCTTGGGGCTTGCACCCTTTGAAGCAATGACCTGAGCTCTACAATGGTCCCTTTTAGCCATGGCTGGGACACAGAGCACCAAGTCCTGAGACTGCACAAAGCAGCAAGGCCCTGGGCCTAGCCCATGAAACCATTTTCTCCTTCTAGACTTCCAGGTCTGTGATGGAAGGGGTTGCCATGTAGACCTCTGACACGCCCTAGAGACATATTTCCCATTGTCTTAGTGATTAACATTTGGCTCCTCATTATTTATGCAAATTTCTGCAGCCTACTTGAATTTCTCTTCAGAAAATTTGTTTTACTTTTCTATCACATCTTCAGGGTGTGAATTTTCTAAACTCTGATGCTCTGCTTCCCTTTGAATGCTTTGCCACTTAGCAATTTCTTCAGCCAGATACCATAAGTCATCTCTCTCAAGTTCAAAGTTCCACAGATATCTAGGGCAGGGGCAAAATGCTGCCAGTGTCTTTGTGTAGCAAGTAACCTTTACTCCAGTTCCCAAAAAAATTCCTCATCTTCATCTGAGATTACCTCAGCCTGGACTTTATTGCCAATATCACTGTTGGTATTTTGGACAAAGCCATTCAATGAATCTTTGGGAATTTCCAAAATTTCCCACATCATTCTGTCTTCTGAGCCCACCAAATCTCTAGGAAGTTCCAAACTGTACCATATTTTTCTATCTTCTTTTGAATCCTCCAAATTGTTTCAGCCTCTGCCTGTTATCCAGTTCTGAAGTTGCTTCCAAATCTTTATAGCAGCTCCCCACTTTTGGTAACAAAATCTATATTAGTCAAGGTTCTTGAAAGGGACAGGATTAATAGGATATATATATATATATACACACACATGTAAAGGAGTTTCTTAAGGAGTATTGACTCACATGATAAGAAGGTGAAGTTCCAAAAGAGTCCATCTACAAAGTGAGGAATCAAGAAGCCAGTCTGAGTCCTAAAACCTAAAGTAGGTAAGCTGAAAGTGCAGCTTTCAGCCTGTGGTTAAAGGCCCGAGAGCCCCTGACAAACCACTCATGTAGGTACAAGAGTCCAAAAGCTGAAAAACTTGCAGACTGATGTTCAAGGACAGGAAGGATGCAGCATGGGAGAAAGATGGAGGCCAGAAGACTCAACAAGTCTCTTTCCATGCCTGATTTTAGGCTGGCAGCTGAAATAGTGCCCACTCAGATTGAGGGTGGGTCTGCCTCTCCTGTCTACTAACTCAGATGTTAATCTCCTCACAGACACACCCAGGAGACATACTTTGCATTGTCCAATCCAATCAAGTTGACATTCAATATTAACCATCACTACATATAAATCAGTAAGAAACAGATACTTTACTTAAAAAAATTGTTAAGATAATTGGAAAAAATAATTTAGACTCCTACTTCACACAAAAATAAATTTGAGATGAAGATAATTAGGATAATCACGTTTCCTAAACTAGGAATATTTTTAGTGAGAGTACTAAAAATAATTAAAACTATTTAATTTTGACATAGTTATTTGAAAATATTTGTTTAAAATTATTTTAGTATATTGGTGATAGATAATTTAGTTTTATACAAAAATAATTTCAAAAATAAAATTCACTCCAAAAATAAAAATAGTATATATCCATGTATTAATCAGAAAAGTCTTTACATAAATTATCTTAACACATAAGAAAAACATAATGATTATATTTTGATATTTACATATGTCAACTTTTTTCACCTCATAGATGTCTAAAGCTATATCATAGGTGCTACTATTCTTTAAAATTTTAATTCTATTGTTTTTAATTTTAACCATTTCCTAAAATAGTTGCAACATTTTTCAAAGTTGCATTCTAGGGATAGTTCTTTATACAGAATAATATATTGCAGAATTATAAGTCTTATAAATTTTACTCCATTCCCAGAGAATATAAACATTTTTAATTAAATTAGAAGAGCCATTAAAACATTATTTCCATAAATTAAGATAAAGATATTTCAAAATTAAATCTTGTATACCATTTCAGGTGTCATTTATACTGTTCCTCTGTAGATTTTATAAAGACAAACTTGTTTGCAAGCACTGTTTTTAAAAGTTTCATTTTACCAAAATTCACAAATCCTGAACTGGTTTAGTACTCTTTTTGTAGAATAAAAAGTTTCCAAAATGATTTTGAATATAATATTGTATACCATTTCAAGTGTCATTTATACCGTATCCTGTCATTTTTACAGTATACTGTCATTTATACAGTATAAATATTTTCTTGAATAAAATATAAGGAAATTTTACAAGAAAAATTTATAAATTTATTAAAGTTGAATACATTTATGAACATCTAGTTAGATTTACACAGTAGATACTCAAAGGGTGAAATACTTATCCACTTGGTGATGATTTAGCAAAGACACAAATCATGCATCTCATAGACTAATAACACAACTGGTACCAGAGTATAATATTTTTAGAAATTCAAAACATTATAAGGAGTTAGATTTCCCTGGTTGCTTATGTCAGAGAGCACTTCATTGCTATGATAGCCTTAAAAATAAAAGAACTGGTAACACTGCACCTAGAAAGGACTAAGAAAAGAAAGAAGGATTATAACTGGCCATCTTTCAGATTTATCATGGCTTAAAGTTGAACTCTGAATATTATACTAGAAGATACATACTAGGCAATACACTGACAGAAGGTGGAAATTTAAAGAGAGGTCCTGCTGAAGAAATAATCAGTTATTCTAATGAAACTATTAATCATAATACTTCATTATGTAATAAAAATCTGAGAAAATTTTAAAACATTTGGAACCTATTTGGCAGAAGGGACATATGGTCTCCCTAATTAAAGACCTAAATATGTAAAACACAAACTTAAAATCTTTAGAAGAAAATATAGAAAAATATCTATCACTTTGGAGCAGAGACAAATATATCAAAAAATAGAAAAAAGCCCAATATATAAAAAAATTACTGACAAAAATAAATAGACCCGATAAAAACAGTAAAAAGAGAAGATACAGACAGCAGAAAGATATGTTTAAAATATATAACAGATAACTTTGGAGTATCCAGGTCATACAAAAACTCCTGCATTGTACATGAAAAACACACAAACACCCCAATTTTAAGTGGAATCTATATATTACATATACATATATATAATCTGTATGTGAATGTTTATACATATATCTATTTCTCGTGCATATATATGTGAATTACAGAATAAACAATGTAAGTTAAACATGTGAAAAGATACTCAAATTCACTCATGGTGAGTGTATATTTCTAAAAGTCTGACAATACAAAGTATTGTGAAGGTATGAATACAGAGGATTTCTCACATATAAAATGATATTACTTCGAGTGTAATTTGAAAATACCAATAACCGCTGAAAAAGTACCTAATCAACAATCTAGCATTTCTTCTTCTAAGTATATGCCCTAAAGAGTTTTTCATGCAAGTACATAGAGTTAAGTACAAAGATATCCATTATATCATTAATTGTAATAAGAAATAACTGGAAACAAGCTAAATATCCTTTAATGAAAAAATGGATAAATTGTGGTTTATTTATAGGGCATAAAACCACACCACTGCAAAGATTATTAAATTTGACTTATATATATCAATACTATATTATTACAAAACCAGCATTTATACCACATAAAATGTTTCAAGATTCATTCATGTTAGTACATATAAATCAAGTTCTTTCATTTTAGCTGCTGTATGATTTCCATAATTACATAATTTGCATCTTTCACTCAATATTGTTTTAAAATGATATGTAAATCATGATATATTCCATAGAATTTTAAAACACATAAATCAGTTTTCTTCTATTGTGAAAGATGAACACATATTTGGTAACCATAGAAACAAAACAGGCATGCTACACTTCGGGATTGTGGCAGAAATTAGGAAAGTGAGAGAACGAAATGGGAGAGGGGTACAAAGTGTCTTGAGCTGAGTCTTTAATATGTTCTTTAAAAAATGAGGGGAAGAGGAAGAGATTTGAAGCAAATATGATAAAAATCTGTTCAATCTGGGTGGTAGGTATTGACAAAGATTCTCTGCTTGACCGAACTTTAGTCAGGCTCCTGACCCTTCTCCTAGGTGCCTCTGTGCACTTTCTTGTAGAATGCAGTTTTAGGAAAGAGCCATACTAAATCAGTTTAGCATGAAACCTCCACATTTAGTATACAATCACCATCAGCAGTTGATTGAATTCCTCATCCTTCACCGTCCCCCTGGTGATGCCTTATTACCCTCGCCTGTCTTTAGCAAAGTTGGCTTACCCAGAATCTCCCTTACCCCTGATGTTTCCTCTTAGTAATTTTCCAACCACTGACCTCCAACCTGCTCCTTGACTGTAAGTTCTCACTTGCCCACGCTTTATTCAGAGTTGGGCCAACTCTCTCTCCTCCACTGCAAAATCCTAATGTGGTGGTCCCTATGCCTAAAGCAGTGGTCCAGAATAAACTCTTACCATGCTTTACCAAGTATCATTGAATAATTTTTTCTTTAACAGTACATAGGTGTACTGTTTTACTATTCTCTGTGTTTTTCTGAATGTTTGAAATATTTCATTGTTTTTTAAATGGTTTCATATGGAAATATTTTAATTACCCAAATCAAGAATAAAACTATATCTTCTGGCATCTCCCTATGTAATAGGATATTAGTGTCCTCTTTTTAAGAAATATCTGCCCTTCCACAATTTTTAACATTGGACTTTGTTTTAAATCCTGAATTTTATATTGCAGTTATTCTTATTATGGCATACTTTTACAGCTTGAGGTTTATTTTCCAAAATAATTTTTTTACAGTATTTACACAACTGCCTCACTGTTTGAATGATCTTCATGAATGTTGCTAATAATTTTACACTTTGTTTCTCATTCATCAGTTCTTAATTTTGATATATTTCATGAATGGCTGATAAATTTTTTAAATAATTATATTTTCAGAAAGAATACAAGGCTGTTATATTTTCTATGTCCTTGCATTTATGAGACTATATTTCTATTTCTGTCTTACATGAACAGCAACATGGCTAGACATAATTCATGGGTTAGGCTGTTTTCTCCTCAAAATACTATACAGTTGATAATCATTTACTAACCTTTAGGAATACAGAGAGGTGTTAAGCCAGTCTAATTTTTGTTTGTTAAAGACTCTTAGTTTGTCTTCTGTTGCAGTCTTGTAGCTTATGTTCTGTTATTTTGCAATTCAAGAAAGTTTTCTGGATTGGCATTAGTTTATTTTTATCATTAATTTTGCTTAGACTATGGTGAACTTTTGATGGGTGTAATTCGGTCTATTTCATCTTCAGGATGTTTCCTTCAATTATATTTCACATGTTTAAATGTACTTCATGTAATTGTTTTGGTTTTTTCCTTAAGAACATAAATACTTATTTTTATATTAGATTGCCATTCTATTGCCTTTCCATGGAGAATATTCTTTATTATTATTTTAACTTATTATCTTCTTTTCTCTACCTCTGAGCTTTCTGTATTTATAGTCCATATTATTGATTTGTTTTCTTTAATGTCAATATTATAACATTATTTCCAAAGCAGGTTTTTAATTTTGAAATTGCATTTTTGTATCTATGATACTTTGTCTTACCCGAACAAACCTCATATTCATCTAAGCCTTTGCATCCATACCCAGATCTCCATGTATTCCAACAAAGCAAATGTTGGGAATAGTTTTATTTTTGCTTAATCTCCATTTGGTTCCTATTAGCATCATTATCTTATACCTCCACTCTTGGCATGGAATGGAGAATATTTGGTGCTGTTATCTTTATCCAAATTTCCCATTGTCTAGTGGCATTCATTGCTATACCCTGATTAACCATATAAAATCTTCTTCTGTTCTTATGACAACGTTCTCAGCACTTTTAGCCAGTGCAGTATGTAAAAATCTAATATTCCCATCATCCTTTACTGTTACCAGGTTTTTGTCTCTTCCTTCGTCTAAGGAGACAAGTTATTCAAAGGTGCAGGATGTCATTTTTAGCAAGTTCCTTCACCATTTAGTGGCAAATATATTATCAGAATATAGAAGGATAAGCAACAGTGAGGGAAGAATAAACTGGGTTCTTCTGGAAGAAGTACTCATACAGCTTTAAATAGGCTGGTCAGTCATAACTGTTTAAAATAAATCTACCCAAATATCTCTATTCTGAGAAAAAAGAATAGCTAAAATTTCCTATTCTATCTACTTCCTGGGTAACAGACTGCTATTTCTCAGAGAATGTGTAAGTTAAATTTATGCTTCTCAATGAACTCTTTGATACTCTTTTAAAACATCTATTGAAATATAGTTGATATACAAAGAACGTACAAATTTAACGTATATAATTTGATGAGTTTTACATATGCAAACACCTATGATACCATCAGCACAATCGAGGTAATAGACATATGTAACATGTTCCAAAGTTCTCATGTTGTGGTTGGTTTGGCTTGCTTGTTTAGTTTTTTATTGTGGTGGTTGTTATTTTGTTAAGAACACAACATGAGATCTATACTTAAATTTTGAGGTGCATAATGCTGTATTATTAACTATAAACACTAGAATGTATAGCAGGTCTCTAGAATCTATTCATCTGGCATAACTGAAATTTCATATCCACTGAACAGCAACTCCCCATTTCTCTACTCCCTACTCCTGGCAACCACTAATTTATTTTCTGTTTCTATGAGTTTGACTATTGTAGATTACTCATATAAGCGGAATCATCTGTTGTAAGTTTGACTTGAGGTGCTTTGGCATTTGTATTAGTCTGTTTTCACATGCTGTAAAGAACTGCTTGAGACTGGGTAATTTATGAAGGAAAGAGGTTTAATTGACTCACAGGTCAGCATGGTTAGAGAAGCCTCAGGAAACTTATAATCATGGCAGAAGGCAAAGGGGACATAAGGCACCTTCTTTACGAGGTGGCAGGAAGGAGAGTGAATGTAGAAGGAACTACTATGCACTTACAAAACCATAAGGTCTACTGAGAACTAACTCACTATCACAAGAACAGCATACAGGAAACTGCCTCCATGATTGAATTACCTCTACCTGGTCTCTCCCTTGACACATGGGGATTCAGAGGATTGCGGGGATTATGGGATTATAATTCAAGGGGAGATTTTGAGTGGGAACACAGCCAGACCATATCAATATTCTTTGTTAATAGAAGTCATTTCTGGATTTTTAACATGAACTTGCCTGTCAAGCCTTTGTTTTCCGTTCTATTCTTTTTTTCACTTTTTTATATAAGTTCACAGAAACCATTGGGAGAGCGAATGTAGGGGCCTAGTAATTTGACTCCTGCTCAAACAATGAATGCAAATTATTAACAAGTAAACTAATTTGCATATGCTTTAAAAAATACCTGATACATTTTAAAAGTAAACTGGTTCAAAAGCAGAATTTTAAATAATTTCTACAAAGCAGATGTCTCCTTTCTGCTTGTATATTCAAATCATAATCAAACTATGATTTTGTTTGTACTCCAGATATTTGAAGTTATAGAAAAAATTTAATGAAAATCTATGAAAATTTCAAATTCACTAGTTTATTCAAATAATGTAGGTGTTTGAAAATATTAGTAACAGATATTGATATAGTTTCGTTGTGTTCCCACCCAAATCTCACCTTGAATTATAATCCCCATAATCCCCAGGTGTCATAGGAGGGACCCAGTGGAAGGTAATTGAATCATGGGGGCAATTTCCTCCATGCTGTTCTCCTGATAGTGAGTGAGTTTTCATGAGATTTCATAGTTTTATAAGCATCTGGCATTACCCTACTGGCACTCATTCTTTCTCCTACTGCCCTAGGAAGAGGTGCCTTCCACCATGATTATAAGTTTCCTGAGGCTACCCCAGCCATGTGGAACTGTGAATCAATTAAACTTCTTTTCTTTATAAAGTACCCAGTCTTGAACATTTCCTTATAGAAATGTGAAAACCAACTAATACAGGCATTATATCAATAGGTATGGTCATATCGTGATATGGATATAATTACAAATGATATAGATATATACATATATACATACATATATACATATATACATATATACATATATATACATGTATATGTATATATGTATATATATACATGTATATGTATATATGTATATATATACATGTATATGTATATATGTATATATATACATATATATACATATATACATACATATATACATAGATATATACATATCTATATCATATATATATTCATATATACTCACACTCTGAACTACAAACTCATGAGAATTTTACAATTGAACTTTTCAAATGTATTAAGCAAGCATTTAATATACCCTATGTGCTCTGAGAACTGAAAAGATGAAAGAGATAAAGTAGGTAACTAGAGGTTTTTAAATATTTTTACTACTATGAGAAATGATAAAAAGGATAGTTTTTATTCACTGAGTCATTTTGTTTGCAAATATTTGATTCCTATAATGTGCCAAGTACTGTGCTGGCACTGGACCCTGTACACAGTGGGGAGAAAACATAGCTGCTCCCAAGATGGGTGAGGAATGGGAATGGGAAGGTGGGAAAGCCACATATTGAGGATGGTCAAGTAAGTGTTAATACTAAGAGGATACATGAAAGGTATGTCTGGAAGAAGAGAAATACTCTGACTTAAGGAAAAGCATAGCATAGCATAGCATAGCATAGCATAGCATAGCATAGGAGTCAAACACAGCCTAGAGTCGGGATTGGGAGAGTCACAGTGGATGCAGCTGAAAATGTAGCAGGAGTTGGACCATACATGGCCACAAAGGCAAAAAAGAAAGATGCTGGCATTCTTTTTAAAGTGTAATAGGAAGCCATTGAAAAATTTTAAGCAAGTAATGAGATGTATTTTGTAGTATAGCAGAGATATTTTTTAAAAAATCTATAGTGTAGCTATGCATGGATTTAAAAGGTAAGATGGAATATTTCACAGAAAACTATAAACTATAAAAAACTACAAAAAGATTCTAGAACTGAAAAACATAAAAATTAAAATAATATTAGACAAAGCTGAGAAGGGAAGTAGTCAACAAAGGATAAGTCAGAAGAAAATTTCCAGATGGAAGCAAAAAAGACAAAAAGATGAAAAGTAACAAAGGAGCATATGACACACAGAAGACACATAAATTTGAAAAAGATTGGATAAAGTTCTGTAGAAGAAGCAACATTTGAAAAGATGACAGCAAAGAATTGTTTGGGTGATGTTTCAAACTAAAGACAGCAAATCATAGATAATAAAGCCCTAACTAGGGTGAATCTCAAAAATATCACACCCAAGCATATTACTGTGAATCTGCTGAAAATAAAAGATGAAGAATAAATCTATAAAGTGGCCAATTCTGGTAATAATAAAATCATATTACCTGTAAAGATACAACAAGATTGATAATTTTTCACAGAAAAACACAAAGTCAATGGTACCTCTAAATGCAGAAAGAAAATAAATGCCAACCTAAAAGTAAAAATTGCCTTCCAAATGAGAGGAAAATGAAGACATTTTCAAAAAAATGAACAGAGTATTCCTTAGCACCAGTCTCACATTAAATGGCATGTTTCAAGGTGAAGGAAAAAGATAACAGAAGTTCAGATATATGGGAAAGAATAAAGAGTAATAGGAAGGGAAAATAAGTAAGTAAACACATAAGAAGAGGTGAATGTCTAGAAAACTGAAAAAAAAAAAAAAAAGCACTACTCATAGGGACCATAATATATAACCCACATATCTTGTAATCTCTAGAGAGCCTACTAAAAAGATCTTAAAAGTATAAAGCTAGGAAACCAATGGAAAGGAAACCTGGAATAATAAAAAATGTTTAATATATTAAAAAGTAGACAAGGAAAAAAGACAGATAAAAAATAAATTAGTCAGAAAACAAGAGGTAAAACTGTAAATTTAAAAACAAAAGCAATAGTAATCATAACAAGATTATATACTTTTAAGTACTTAAAAATACTTTTGAGGGGTCTTCTAAGAAGCTAATAATCTATTTCTTAATAGGTTGTGGTTGCTCAAATTGTCTATTCATTTTGTTATGTTTTCTAAAACTTTTTGTATAAATTAATGTTATCTTTAAAATATATTTCTTTAAATATCAGAAGAAATTGCAATAATCTCTCTGAGGTTACTGGAGAACTGGACTAATTTGTTCTCACTGGAGATGGAAAAGAATGTATGGGTTTGAGACTATATTTTATAAAAACAATAGAAGCTACAAAAGGCATCTCTGGATTGCATGAGGGAGAGGGAAAATAATGTAAATTTTGTTTGTTAGTTTTGATAGTATTAACCATAATATTGTTCACTAGTTAGTACTTTCAGACAAAAGAAAATAATTTTATTCTGTGTCAGTAGTCACTTATCCACTTCTAAATAGAGTTAAGGTTTTAGAGAACTCTTAAAATTTATTTTTTTTTCATTTTAGTGCTTTTTAACTTTATTTTATAATAATATATTACTCTCCTTGGTATAGGTAAGATTGAAAAAGAGGCAGCAAGATACAATTAGAGAAGCCTCCCTTTCAGCAGTCCACATTACAACTCAGAAAGAATATTCCACATATTACACAGAAAATCAAGGGAAATTTCAAATCAGTCTTTACTTTCAAAACTACTAGGAAATTTACGTAAGCTTTAGGATGACCTTAAATTTCAATTTAAATAATTCTAACTGCAAAAAATAAAAATAAAAAAGTTAAAGTTGTTCACTTTACCAATAAAAATGATTCTAATAAAAGAGACTGGGTAGAATTATTGAAACCTGAACTTGTGAAATATTGATTTGTATGTCAAGGGAGGTGAGAGGGTTATTTCTCAAACACTTTAACAAACCACCCTCAAATTTGCTGTGGGACCCTTAGCTGATCATGTCAAAATAAAATTGTTTTTCTTTCACTTTCACAAGGTACTTATGGGCAACTCAAACTATATTCTAACATTACGTACAGCAGATTTCCAGTCCCATTGCAGTGACAGTAATGATGAAAGGACCAGAAGGGGAGCCTGAGATCAGTGCATTTGGTGAACTCTATGTTGTGCTCCAGATTGGTGTCTCAGGAGAGGAACAATATCCAGGACTGATTCTCAGACTTATATAACACGCCCTGCAATATTTAGGAAGGGATGACACCATGTATAGGATTGGAGAAGCAACTGGAAGACCAAGCATACGAGCTAGTAAGAGTATGTCTGCCATGGTTGGAGAAGGCAGGAACAACTCAATTTCACCAATATAAATATAGAATCTGGAAGGTGTGCTGAGAAAATGTCCCATCCTATGCAGTTCTAGATTACTGAAATCTTCAGAAATGAAAGGAAAGAAACTATGTGATAGATATAGCACTTCTGGGTTAAAAAAAAAAAAAAAGAAATGTTTAATGCCATTTGAATTTTTATCCTAAAAAAGCAAGTGAGATTCTCACAAAAATGATGCTGCTTCTCAGTGTAATTTAAAAAAATATTTGGTGGTATGTGTTTAAATATGTTTAATAAGGTAACCTTAATTTATTGAATAAATATTGACATTTGCTCTTCAAACGGTTTAAGAGAAGCATTATATTAGTCCATTCTCTCATTGCTAAAAAGAAATGCCCTGATACTGGGTAATTTATAAAGAAAAGAGGTTTAATTGGCTCATGGTTCCATAGGCTGCACCGGAAACATGGCTGGGATGGCCTCAGGAAACTCAATCACAGCAGAAGGCAAAGGGAAAGCAGACATGTCTTAGATGGACAGAGCAGGAGGAAGAGAGAAAGAGGGAGGTATCACATGGTTTTATTTTTATTTATTTATTTATTGATACAGTGTCTTGCTCTATCAACCAGGCTGGAGTGCAGTTGCAGATCTCGGCTCCCCACAACCTCCACCTCCCAGGTTCAAGCGATTCTCCTGCTTTGGCCTCCTGAATAGTTGAGATTATAGGCACCTCCCAACACGCCTGGTTAATTTTTGTGTTTTTAGTAAAGATGGGACTTCGCCATGTGGCCCAAACTGGTCTTGAACTCTTGACCTCAAGTGATCCGCCTGCTTTGGCCTCCCAAAGTACTGGGATTCCAGGTGCGAGCCACCATACTTGGCCATGTGCCACACACTTTTAAACAACCAGATCTCTCAGCATTTTCACTCATTATCATGAGAGAAGCACCCCATGAGCCAATCACCTCCCTCCAGGCCCCAACTCCAACATCGAGAATAACAATTCAACATGAGATTTTCTGGGGGAAAACAGACCCAAACCATATCAAGCACAAAACACTTTCTCCTTAATTTTATGGTTTTAAGTGTGATGATGAACATAAATTAAGATAATATTTAGGGTGAAGGCTTTGACGCTGATGTTAATTTTTGTATTTTTTAAATTTATGTGAATAACATGGTTATATATTTCTACTGTTGGCAAAATTGAGTTCATTTCTCTGTGAATATTTGAAAACCACTGATACTCTTGTTTTAAATGATTGTATGGTGTAAAACAGGAATGATTACTTAATTTTGATTTGAAATATGTCTGTGTCCTACAGATTTTGGTTGGCTTAAAGGAGAAATGAGAATGAGTGTACTGGAGTCAGAGTAGCTGCTCTATTTAGGTGGTAAAGATAGTGAATGTTCCTAAAGAACTTGGATGCAAGGATGTAAAGTACACTTACCAGCAGATTGCTTCTTAGTTATTCTTAGAAGAAACATATGTGGTATCAAGGCCTGCCAGAAAATAATTTACATAGTTCTCTATAGCAATAGGAACCACTGATTTTCTATTGCAAACCAATACAATAAAAGAGAAAAATTAGATTAAGAATGAACATAACACTTAAAAATATGTTCTTTTCTGAATATATTGGTTAATATTTTCCATTTGTGGTTATTTTTAAATGTTTTAAATTTAAAAATAAATGAATAATCTTCAATTATTTTGAAATAGTGTGTTAGTTAAAAATATTATAAAGATGTTATAAAAATATGCCTTATCATGGGTATACCTATGTAACAATCCTGCAAGATCTGCACATGTACCCCAGGACTTAAAGTATAATTTAAATATATATATATATAATAATAATAAAATGTGTCTTATTTTTGAATTTAAACTTTTACTGTAAAATACATGCATTTTCAGGTCACTAAAAACTTTCTTTTTACTTATTTATAATTGAAAAATAAACACTGTATGTATTTATTATATACAACATACTGTTTTGAAATATATATATATATATATATATATATATATATATACTGTCAAATAGCTAAATAGAGCAAATTAACCTTATATATCTTTTTTTGTGTTGAAAACACTTAAAATCTATTCTTTTAGCAATTTTCAATAAAGAATTATTTATTTTAAATAGAGAAGTTGCAACTGGAGAAAGCAAAATATTTTAATATTGGTTTAAATTAATTAAAATATGGTTTAAAACTTTCCAATTTATATATAATTGTATGTGAAATTCAGTTTTATAATAGCATCATTAGAAGTCTAGGTAGTGTAATGACTGGGATTTAATTTCCAATCCAATTTTGTTAATACCAATAATGAGTGCCTGCTATGTAAGAAATCACAGTACAAAGTAATTTCTATGTTTAAAAAAATCCTCCAAACAACCCTAAGAAACCAATATAATGCCCAGTTTCAACAATGATGAATCTGATGTTCTGCATAGTTAAATTACTTCATAATGTTATCATTGCTATTAAACTGCAAAATAAGAAATAGAACTACCTTTTCTGATTCTAAATAAATATGCAATGATTTTCAATGGTAATGAAAATCTATTTTGGTTAAACTATAAATGAAGATACATTAGGGCACAATTTTTGTAAACTTTAAATTCTCCATCTGCAATACTTCTGGTGGATGCAACTGTCATTAGTAAACTAAAATGAATGAATTAAACACCAACATGAGCCTTATAAGCCAAATTGGTATAAGTATTCCAAAATAGTAAATGCAATTTCTCTTTCTTAAGATTCTTTCTGTATTATATAATTTTACTGAACAAAATATTGAAAATTATTTAGAATATGTGATTTCTCTACACTATGAGCCAAACATTAAAATTCTTAAAATAGGCCAGGCACAGTGGCTCATGCCTGTAATCCAAAACTTTGGGAGCCAAGGCAGGTGGATCACTTGAGCTTAGGAGTTTGAGACTAGCCTGGGCAGCAAGGTGGATTCCAGTCTCTACAAAAAATACAAAAATTAGCCAGGCATCATAGTGTACACCTGTGGTTCCAACTACTTAGGAGGCCGAGGTGGAAGAATCGCTTGAACACAGGAGGTTGAAATTACAATGAGCCGTGAGTTTGCCACTGTATTCCAGGCTGTGACAGAGCAAGACCCTGTTTCAAAAAAAAAATTAAAAAAAAAACAAAAAACAACACAAAACAAAGCCTTAAAATATTTTTGTTCTTTACAAAGTTTTACATAATCTAAATGTATTCCTGAATGAATATTCAATTTAATTCATTTCAACACACAGTTACTGAGTCAGCCATGTGCCAAGGACTCTACCAGACAATTTAGGGTGTGCAGTATTCTCCCTTATTCATGGAAGTTATGTTCCAAGACACCCAGTGGATGCCTGAAACTGCATAGAACCAAATCCTACATATACTATGTTTTTTCCTATATATATGCATCTATGAAAAAGATTAATTTATCATAGATGCATATATATAGGAAAAAACAATTGTTTATTAAACACAACAATAATAACAGCAATAATAAAAGGGAACAATTCTAACAATATACTGTAATAAAAAATTACATAAATCTGTTTTTTTCCTCTTTCAAAATGTCTTATTGTACTCTACTCACCAATTTTTGGATCATGGTTGACAGTGGGTGACTGAAATTTTGCGTAGCAAAACCATAATAAGGGAGGACTACGGTACAAAGATAAGTAAAACCATTCCCAAACTGAAGATGTCTTCTTATATCACATACAGAGTTAGACACCATAAGGTGTAGCAAAGAGCAGTGCTATGGAATGGCAATTTTATAAAAAATACCAGAAGTCATGCAGTCCTGAGAACTTGGAGCTCTAGTTTAGTAGAGTTGGTAGATACTGCTGAGCTTGTATCTTCAAGTAAAGTCCTAGAAGGCCATGGGTTAGACTAACAACCACAGATTAGGACCAAGGACAAATAGAAAATAGATCACCCTAGTAACAAACTATAGAAATGATCCCTGGACTTCATGACTAAAACACCAAAAGCATTGGCAACAAAAGGCAAAATAGACAAATGAGATCTAATTAAACTCCAGAGCTTCTGTACAGCAAAAAGAAAAAAAAAATCATCAGAGTGAACTGGCAACCAACAGAATGGGAAAAACGTTTTGCAATCTACTAACAAAGGGCTAATATCCAGAATCTACAAAGAACTAAAACAGATTTACAAGAAAAAAACAAATCCATTCAAAAGTGGGCAAAGGACATGAACAGACACTTTTCAAAAGAAGACATACATGAGGCCAACAAACATATGAGAAAATGCTCATCATCACTGGTCATTAGAGGAATGCAAATCAAAACCACATTGAGATACCATCTCACACCAGTTAGAATGGTGATCATTAAAAAATCTGGAGACAACAGATACTGGAGAGGATGTGGAGAAATAAGAACACTTTTATACCATTGGTGGGAGTGTAAATTAGTTCAATCATTGTGGAAGACAGTGTGTTGATTCCTCAAGGACCTAGAAATAGAAATTCCATTTGACCCAGCAATCCGATTACTGGATATATAGCCAAAGGATTATAAATCATTTTATTATAAAGACACAGGCACACATATGTTCATGGCAGCACTGTTTACAATAGCAAAGACCTGGAACCAACCCAAATGCCCATCGATGATAGACTGGACAAGGAAAATGTGGCACATATACAGCATGGAATACTATGCAGCCATAAAAAATGATGAGTTCGTGTCCTTCATAGGGACATGGATGAATCTGGAAACCATCATTCTCAGCAAACTGACATAAGGACAGAAAATCAAACACCACACATTCTCACTCATAGATGGGTGTTGAACAATGAGAACACATGGACACAGGGAGGGTAGCAACACACACTGGGGTCTGTTGAGGGGGACTAGGGAAGGGACAACGGGGGATAGGGAAGTTGGAGAGGGATAACACGGGGAGAAATGCCAGATATAGGTGATGGGGGGATGGAGGCAGCAAACCACATTGCCATGTATGTACCTATGCAACAATCCTGCATGTTCTGCACATGTACCCCGGAACCTAACGTGCAATTATATATATATATAATTATATATATATAAATATATATATATATATTTTAATATATATATTATATATATTTTATTATATATAATTATATATTATATTATAATATATATATTATATATATTTTATTATATATAATTATATATTATATTATAATATATATATTATATATATTTAATATATATATTATAATATTATAATATATATAGATATATATATATAGATATAATGTGCAATTATATCTATATATATATATATATATATAGAGAGAGAGAGAGAGAGAGAAAATAGACCACCCTAAAAGCTCAACAGAATAAAGAAATATGCTAGTAAATTAATTGCTAGTCAAAATAAAATCTGAAACACTTCAAAAGAATAGTAAATAATACAGATTCTCTACAAAGTAAAATTGTGTCCAGCATAAAATTCAAAATTACCAAACACACAAAAGAAGCAGAAAATAGTGTCTTGAATTAATAGACAAGGGCTTTAAGACTACTATTATAAACATGTTTAATGACATATGGAAAAGATAGACATACTCAATGAACAGACGTGGAAGATAAACCAAGAAATAAAAAAGAAAAAAGAACCACAAGGGAAATTGTAGAAGTAAAAAGTGTAATTGATGAAAATTAACAGGATGGGATTTGTAGTAATAGGCACTACAGCAGTAAGACTTAGTGAACTTGAAATCAAATTAATACAGATTATTCAAACTGAAGAAATAGAGATAAAATGACTAAAATAAATATATAGTGCCTCATTGAGATGTGTTTCTCAAATTTGGAGAAATTCCAAATTTCATTATTATTATTATTATCATCATCATCATTATTAGAAGTAAAGTCTCACTCTGTAACCCAGGGTGAAGTACAGGGGAACAATTACAACTCATTGCAGCCTCAAATTCCTGGGCTCAAGAGACCCTTCCACTTCAGTTTCCCAAGAAGTTGGGATCACAGACATTCACCACCCCACCTGATTATAGAGTATCTGGTGGAAGAAATTTCTAATCAGCAAAGCATTCAAAAGGTGACTTGGATGTTGGTAAAGGCATTCCATTTTAAAAGGGAAACGGAGCTTAAAAGTTTGGAAAATTTGCAGCCTGACAGTGCAATAGAAAAGAATATCCCATTTTCTGAGGAGAAATTCAAGCTGGGGTTGTATGAGTAATAAGGAGCCAAATGTTAATCACCAAGACAATGAGGAACATGCCTCCAGAGTATATGAGAGACATTTGCAGCAGCCCCTCCCATCACAGGCCCAGAGGTTTAGAAGGAAAAAATGGTTTCCAGGACTGGACCTCTCTGCTATATGCAGTGTCCTGCATCCCAGCTGCTCCAGCCATGACAGGTATTTACCTAGTGCCTGTACCCCCATCGCTGTTTTAGAGGGTGGAAACCCCAAGACTTGGCAGCTTCCATATGGTGTTGAGCCTACAGTTATCCAGAACTCAAGAATTGAGGTTTGGGAACCTCGGCCTAGATTTCAGAGGCTGTATTGAAAGGCCTGGATGCCCAGGCAGTTTGCTGCAGGGGCAGGGCCCTCGTGGAGACCCTCTGCTAAGGCAGTATGGAAGGGAAATGTGGGGTTGAGTCACCACATAGAGTCTCTACTGCGGCACCAGTGGAGCTGTGAGAAGAGGGCCACTGTCCTCCAGACCCCAGAATGGTAGATCCACATACAGCTTGCACTGAGTGCCTGGAAAAGCTGTAGACATTCAAGGCCATCCCATGAAAGCAGCCAGGAGTGGGGCTATACCCTGCAAAGGCACAGGGGTGGAGCTACCCAAGGCTGTAGAAGCTCATCTTTTGCATCAGTGTGACCTGGATGTGAGACATGGAGTCAAGGGAGATCATTCTGGATCATTAAGATTTCACTGTCCTACTGGATTTTTAACTTGCATGGGGCCTGTAGCCCCTTTGTTTTGGACAATTTCTCTTATTTGGAATGGCTGTATTTACCCAGTGCCTGTACCCCTCATTGTGTCTAGGAAGTAATTAACTTGCTTTTGATTTCACAGGCTCATTGGCAGAAGGGACTATCCTTGTCTCAAATGAGATTTTGGACCGTGGACTTTGGAGGTTATGCTGAAATGAGTTAAGACTTTGGGGGACTGTTGGGAAGGCATGATTGGTATTGAAATATGAGGGTGTGAGATTTGGGAGGAGCCAAGGGTGGAATGATATGGTTTGGCTGTGTCCCCACCCAAATCTCATCTTGAGTTCCCACGTGCTGTGGGAGGGACTTGAATCATGAGAGTGGGTCTTTCCCATGCAATTCTCATGATAGTGAATAAGTCCCATGAGATCTGATGGTTCTATAAAGCAGAGTTTTCCTGCACAAGCTCTCTTCTCTTGTCTTCTGCCATGTGAGATGTGCCTTTCACCTTCCAACATGATTGCAAGGTCTCTCCATCCATGTGTAACTCTAAATCCATTAAACCCCTTTTGTAAATTGCCCAATCTCAGGTATATCTTTATCAGCAACATGAAAGTAGACTAATATATAAATAGAGGCAAAAAAAAAAGAACCACTGGATAAAATCCAAAACTTTTTTATGAAATAAAACAAAAACTTTAACAAACTAAGAAACTTCCTCAGCCTCCTAAATAGCATCTACAGAAAATCCATAGCCAGCATCAAACTTAATGAAGAAAGTTTCCCCTAAGATCTGGAACAAGACAAGCATATATACTTTCTTCACTTTTAATCAGCATTGTACTGATACATGTGAAAACATATATGAATCTTTAATTATTCCATTTATGTGGAAAGTTTATAATTGACCAATCTTTATGGAAAGTAGATTACTAATTGTTTAGAGTTAGAGAGTGGAAATAATGACGAATGCCGGGTAATGGGTATAGGGTTTCTTGTTAGAGTAATTAAAATGTTCTAAAATTAGATCATATCGGCAATTTTACAAATCCATTAATTTTCTAAAAAATCACTGTATACTTTAAAGGGGTAAATTTAATTATATGTAACTATATTTGAATAAAGTTATTTTCTCAAAACCTCATGATAATGAATCTGCCACATTAGTGAAGATTTAAGGCTCCAGCTAACTATAATATACCAAGACATCTCCTCCAATGTAAAGGAGAATTTATTGCATATTTGATCCAAAATAGCACACATGTAATCTCACTTTACATCTTTTGCCTTTAAGAAAGTAGTATAGGTCTTAGTAGTCCCTTAAACATTTAGATATATCATATACTACATATTGAAATACCATTCAAACCTATTTATTAGATGACTTGTAAGGATGCCCCTTATAAATAAGATATAGAGCAAGAGAGGGCTTTGTAGCAACTTGAGGCTGCTAGGGGAATCATATAACTTGGCAGATCCCATGTTCCTGAAATATCCTTGACAAGACATGTGGTGTCTCTCACAGAATCCGCATAGATAGACATAGGACAGACTACTAGAGTTTAGAAGTAAGGCCCTCCTTTCTGCAGTAATAACTATTTACCCTTTGATAAGCTGCTCCTGCCATACATACTACTATGAATCATAGAACAGACCTGAAAAAAGACCTGATAATGGTACATCTAGTAAGATGACTATTCAGTTTAGGGTCTCTCTTATGACCTATGTAAACCAACAAGTCATATTGTCAATCAAGAGCATTTGGCAGAAGGAAAATATTCATGATTGTCGCTGGGCAGATCCAAAAGTCACAAGTTATTTGTACAGTAGACCCTATCTCCTGGATTCTCTCTGTTCCACTGATACTTCTCCCTCTGCTCACACCTATGGTCTTGTGGTGATTCATAGTTAACATCCAGTTGACTAAGGAGTGAAAATGCAGGCCTCTTTCCTGGATAGGTGATTCAAGATATTAGTACAAACCAAAAATGGACTACTGCTACAATATAGACTCAATCAAGGATGGCCTTTAAATACAGTAGCGAGAAAAATTCCTCTCAATAGGCCTAGCTTCAAGCCATATACTTGGTCATCTTTGTGTGAAGGAAGAAGTAGATTAAGATAAGATTAATTACTTAGATGGTTTGTCAAGGGCCTGGATGAACAAGAATCTATAAGGTATATAGATGGACCTGTGGGAGTAAGTACAAAGTGTATGAACTTTAGAGACTCAGAGGAGACATTGAAGAACAAGTCAGATGGGATGAGTCATGACTATTTTAAGCATAGGTTAGCTAGCCTTTGTCCTTCACCACCCCAGTGCTTACACAATGGTGTTGAGGTTGAGTGCTATGCAAGGCCCTACAGTGTGGGGCCTTACATATACATATATATAAAACTAAGGCTTATGTATGAGCTTATTTTTATTTCAGCTGACCTACCTATTGTGATTACTGAATGCTCACCTTTTCTTCATTAGAGACCAATGCTAAACTCTCAAAATAATTCTCATCACTCAATATGAGACTCCTAGATTCTGAATGTATCCCCTAAATTTCTTACGCTGAAATTTTATGGCAAATGTGGCAGCACTAAGATGTTGGGCCTTTAGGAGATAATTAGGTCATGAGTGCTCCTCCCTCATGAATGCGATTCAAAAGCCTTTATAAAGGAGGTTTCACAAAGAATTCAGCCCTTTTTTTTGCTTTTCCATCCTTTCCACTATGTGAAAACACAGTGTTTGTCCTCTCCAGAGGTGATGCCAATAAAGCATCATCTTAGAAACAGAGAGCAGCCCTCACCAGACACCAAAGCTGCCAATTCCTCGATACTGGACTTTCCAGCCTCCAAAAGGGTAAGAAAAAAATTTTTGTTTTTCTAAGTTACCCTGTCTTAGGCACTTTATACCAGCACGAATGAACTAAGACAAAGGCCACCCTTTAATACAAGACCATCCAGCCACTGGCTGATTATTCTAGATCTCCTCCATTTTTAAGAAGGCAACTGTTCATCATGCCTAGGTTTGATATGTCTTCTAGGAATAGGCTTATCTTGTTTATCGTGGCCATCACCACTATTCAAGGGCTCATAGAATGTAATTTATTAACATGTGAACCCATATTACATTGCCTAATACCAAGGAACCCCTGTGTATCAGTCCATTTTCACAACTCTATAAAGAATACCTGAGACTGGGTAATTTATAAAGGAAAGAGGTTTAATTGACTCACATCTCTGCATGACTAGGGAGGCCCTAGGAAACTTAACAATCATGGATGAATAAAATTAATGTGGCACATAGTGTAGTATAAGAGGTAGACTGTCACAGATACCTTTGGAGCTCCACTCCTGTTTTCTTGCTTTTATGGTTGAATGTTAACTTCATTGTCCAGGACCAATATTTCTTTTCCTGAGAGCTTTCTTTGCCATGGAAGCCTGCTTTGCCACCTATGTAGCTGCTTGGAAGGGCTATGGAATTAATGTGCTCCTCTTCCTGGAAACAGTCTTCAACCATGAGCATTCAGATTTGATATGTGGATACCCCAGGTCTGTCCCTCTTTCTGTCAGACATTTTTCAGGCCTTTGTTTTACACTAAACTTCAGAGTTTTCTAAGTAGGATTAAGCTCCAGTTGACTACAGTGGTAGTTGGTTTGATAACACACCATGTATTAGTGAACCATGACTTATGATTAAATTCCCACTTCCCTGTACCTCTCAAATATATTAATTGTCCTCAAATCTTTGCTAAGTTTGCTTCTGGAAGAGCCCAAAAGAAGACAGAATTCCATAATACTATGAAATAGGGATTACAGAAACAACCTAAATATACATTTTTATTTATGTACAGTCATATAAATTATGATACAGTCATATAATTAAAGCAATGATATAAACTTTTCTTCCTTGATGTGGAAAGGTGATCAATATGTGAAACAAGATTATAAACATGTATATTGTTACATTTGTAGAAGAAATATTAATGTTTATGTATGAGATATACAGTATATGTATTTACACATATTTAGTATGTATTATATGCTAAATTTATACGTATTTTGTATAGATATATATACTGTGTATACATACATACACTATATACTCTAAATATGTATAAATATATATACACATATTAAAATGTCAAGAGCAGCTGTAAATGATTTAGTTTTCTTTTTTCTTTGTATGGAATTTTTAATTTTCCATTGTGAATGTGTATTGTGTTAGGAGAAATATTTAAAGGAAATGTAACAAGTGGACCATGTTAGCCTGTTCAGTTTTAAGTGTTTTTCCTAGTTTTGACTAGAGCATTAAGAAAATTAAGTTTAATAAATAGAATACTGCCCGGCAGGATAAACATTAAAATAATTTTATGTACTCCTAATAAGGTATACAACCTTCAAAGAACTGCATATCACTTCACATGTATCCATTACATGTGGTCTGTTTCAAGAGTTCAGAGACTCAAAGCCATTACTCTAGGTATTTTGAAGAGCTCTTCCAGTGGTCTAAACTACCAGACTTGGCCAGCCAGAGAAGTCTTTTTAGGCAGGAAAACTGGGGGACTTCTCTTTAGCATCTTTTCCTTCCATTGCACACACACACACACACATACACACACACACACACACACACACACACACTCTCGCACAGCTCTTCCTATCATTCTTTCCTCTTTGCTGAGTTCATCTCCAAACAATTATTAGGTTTGGTGTCTCAGACATATGAATTACCCAGAAGACAGAATCTACTTAGTGGACAAGTCTCTCTCCCTAATGATCCTATTTTATTAGATTTGCACTTCTGATGGGAAAACAAGTTCCTGTGTTGAGTTCTGACGTATCTGACTTAGTATTTATGTAATACCTGTTTCTGATAAGTCTGAAAATATCTGAGTCTTCTGGTCTTTCTTTAGGGCCCTTTTGACTGTATTTTTTAAAAATCATAAAACAAATTACAAAATCTTGGAATTTATTTTGGGTAAGAAATCTTGACTGAAATTTTTTAACAAGGAAGAAATAGGAAGGAGTATAAGCAGAGCATACATTGTGAAGCGAATAAAGTATACATTGTGAAGGTAATGTTTTGCTATAGCAAAAACACTTTGCAATGTATGCTTTATTCACTTCTCTCCACCCAAATTCCATTCCCATTGGCAGCCCAAAAGTCTCCTCCCTATCATCTTCTCAAATGCACTCTCTACCCCACCCACTCTTTGATGTCTGTCCCAATACCTTTCATGCCCTTCTCTTCCTCAGTGATATTTCCATGCCTTTTCCAATGTAATGCAACTCCAGTTCTAGCATTCTTTCAATTTTCTTTTCTGCTGTATCCAACAAATCAGCAAAATCAATGCCTAAGAATCAGCAGTAAAAGTTGAAGGGCTGGGAGAGGAGGTGGGGAAAAAAAAAAAGACCTGTCTTTAGAAAGCAGAATTGGAGGAAGGGACATAAATTCTTACGCTTCTTGTTTGTTTTTTGAGCTTGTTACAGTTATCAATCTACATGTGCTCTATCACCCCATATATGGCACTTTTGTTTTTCGGTACATGAATAAGGATGAATTGAACTCTCTTCTGCAGATTCTTTGATACTCCTCCTCTGATCTTCAGGTGGTGGGAGAAAGGTGCTCAACTGCAGTATAATTATATTGCACACCCATCAGCAAGTCTCCTCTTACAAGCTTGGAACAACGCCAAGGGTTTTGGAAGCAGTGAAGCGAACATAAATTGGACCTAAATATACAAGCAAGAAAGTATTTATTTTTATTTCTTAAAGGATAGCATTATTTACATATCCTGGCACTATGAGAATTGCACATTTCTTTTAGAATCATGAATTGGTAGATTGAAAGAAACTTTAGGAGGTCATGCAGGCTACCTCTTGATTTAATTCTGATGCAAAGTAAGAAAATTATTAAAATAAAATTTTATTATTTATTTTTACTAATAAAAATATTTAAATAAAAACATAAAATGTTGTCACAAGTATTACATTTCTGTTTGTTGCAACTGTTAATCATGTAATGTTGTCAATATCAAACATAGATCATGGTCTTTAAGTGATATGTTAAGAAAAAATTTTGAAACTTAGAGTGATGTAGTTTAATGATTATGGTATAAATGCATGAATTAGGATAGGTAAACTTATACTTCTTATTCCAGAATATTTTTTCGAAGGTTCTTAAAATGGGAAACATTTTAACTTGTTTGAATGTAATTTGTCCTAATTTACAGTCCTACCTGCTCATTAGGCTTAACTACCAAATCCAACAGTCAGCCAAATATTACTTTCATTCTTTGCCTCTACTCCCAACTGGCAGCTCTTTCCTGACTTCCCTATTTCTGTCAGTTTCACCATTTTCACAATAAACCAATCAGGCATTGTTGTCCTGACCTCTCACATGTTTTTGGACTCTGGCAAGAATTCACCGTTGTGAATAGCACCCCAAATATAAACAACCACAAATATAAGGTTATCTCTTATTTTCCTAATGAAAAGATGAAAGGGCCATTTTGTCAGCCAAAATATATAGATATGTGATACTACAGATACACAGTGGAAAGTCTGAATATTTTATTTAGTTACACCTACATTTTTAAAATCACGTGAAAGTACTCCATTATTATTTAATCTGAAAATGTGACTTACCGGATGTAGTATTTAACCATCATTTTTACAACTTTCATTTTTTAATTTTACCAAATCAAGAATTTAAAAATCTATAATACAAATGTTACTTACCATAAGAGAGTTGGTTCATTTTTTATTTTACCAAATCAAGAATTTAAATACCTGTAATAGAAATGTTAATTACTACAAGATAGTTATAAAATGATCATCTTGAGATTTCTTAAAGGAAAAAACAGAGTTGGCCATTGAACAAGGCGTGGGTTAGGAGCACCAACCACCACACAGTTGAAAAGCCCCGTGTAACTTTTAACTCCACCAGAACTTAACAACTTACTGCCTACTGTTGACTTGAAACCTTACTGATGACAAAAACAGTTGATTAATACATATTTTCTGTTGTGTATGTTATATACTATATTCTTACAAGAAAATAAGCTAGAGAAAAGAAAATGTTATTAAGAAAGTCAAAAGGAAAAGAAATATATTTACTATTTATTAAGTGGAAGCAGGTCACCATAAAGGTCTCTGTCTTCATCTTCCTCCCATTGAGTAGGCAGAAGAGGAAGAGGGGTTGGTTTGCTGCCTCATGAGTGGCAAAGGTGAAAGGGAATCAGCACATAAGTGGATCCGTGCAGTTCACACATGTTGGAAGGTCAACTCGTGTTTCAAAAATTACATTGATTAAGTATTTTTGAATATTGAAAACATATTTTCTGAAGATTAAGAGCCTCTATTCTTTGCTGTTTGCTCAATTTGCTTTCCTGTCAACTTTTGTTTTTAACCTACCAATAGTCATAGAGCAAAAAGTAGTTATTTGCATTAATTTCATCAGGGACTGATCTGAAATTTAGATTCTGTGGGCAACATTGGCTATCTTCTATAACGGAAATTTAGAAGACGGAAAACTGCTTTTATAGGTCTTCTAAAGCACCTGACAGTTATTTATTTAGCAACTGATCTTTAATCCATTTGCTGTTTCCAGGACAAAATATTTATATATTAAGTATTTTAAGTACTTACTCAACCAAGTTTTTTGTTAAAAAATGATATTGTTGCAGTTTCAGAACACGTACTGGATTAGGTTAAGAAGTGAACCAAGTTAAATAAAAAAACAAAAACAAAGACAAAAAATGTAAAACAACAAAAACAGTACAAGGAGTAAGAGAGAGAGAGAGAAAGCTGGAGCACCTAGATTCATTTTTCAATGTTTCAAACACATGAATCTGAAGTAAATATTTACAACACATATATGCAGACATTTAGAGACTCCAGGGTGCCAAAAATGGTTGGCCACAATGGTTTTGGCATTCCAAACGACTCAGATTTTGACAAGAATTGTAAAAAATAAGGCATATTTACCTGTTAATGACAACAAAGAAGAGGATGAGCATGAAAAAGCATTTTGAAACCTTTAACATCTGTATTACTCTGCTACTTTTATATGTATGTGCTTCAAAAAAATGCTGTAGAAATAGAAATCTACTAAACAGTGTTACTTTTGGAAAACAACAAAAACCTGGGTTGTTCTTAATAAGATTATAATGTGGGAGCTGACATGATTATATACAAAAGCTGCTAAAAGTTCCCTCCCTCCAAAAACATTGATATTGAGTTATTATTAGTTTCAATTTTGTATTTTAGAAAAGAGAAACTGTTATTTATAATCCATTTGAATTTTTCTGCAATATAAAAGTGATATTTTACCAAGCAAAACTAGCTCTCAATTAGGAATTGCTTCTTATATTTTAGCCGGGGCATACTATATCTATCATCCAGAAACCCAAACGATTTATTTAAGACTGTATTTTATAAAAAGAAAACTGTTTACAAGATTAATACAATGGCTCAGCAGAGAAATTAACATTCCAGGTTTAGTTACTGATAAACTAAACTGATGAACCCAGAGACAATGAATTTACTTTGATACTTTGCCATTTTTCACAATGATACAATTCAGTAAATATTTTTTCCAATGATACTATTCAATGACATTTTAAAGACTGTATTTCAGAAGTCTTTGTCTCAACTCATTAATTCACTTTGTGCTGACCCTCTTGAAATCTGAGCATAATTTTCTAAGGCACCAAGCAGTATTCTACAGAGATGATTGCAGTTGCAATATACAAAAATACAAAGCATTCTATGACCACTCAAAATAACAAGAATCAACACAAGCCACCTACTATGAACTACATTCATTATCTCATTTATATTCATTACATATTAAGGAATAATTGAAATTGTATTTGTAAATTGTAACAGTGAAAAAATTATGACAATGAAAGAGATCTGACATAACCAACTCTGTCTTGCTTTTCACCTCCAAACTGCCCTTGGTCATTCCTGGGCATAGAACAAACTAACTTTGGGAGAAATTTGGTTGATAGTTTAAACGATTAAAGCCCTTCCCAAAAATCTAAACCACCTTTGTAAAACTAATGAAAGTCCACCAGGTTAGGAGAATGAGAGAAGTCTGAATTCATAGTTAACTCTACCAGCCATTGTTCTGGAGATCACAAGATTTCCAACTTCCCCAATTACTCCTGTAAATAACATCACTATTGTAGAACCTAAGATCAACCTTTTGAGATGTCTTACTAGGCTTCTCTGTCTCTGAATGACCGAGTGGCTCCATCCAAACCTGTGACTCTTGACTCAACCAGTCCTGTAGCCCCCAGCCAGAAGTGGACTTAGCACACAAGAATCATGTTACACACACCTATGACTGCATCCCCAATCAATTAGCAGTACCCATTCGCTAAGCCATTACTGTCAAACTGTCACAGACATTTAAACCTGAGCAAGTCCATCTTGTACAGTGGCTTGGTAAAATAAGGCTAAGACCTACAGGGCTGCATTCCCAGGAGAGGAGGCAACGTAAGTCACAGGATGAGTTAGGAGGTCGGCACAAGATACAGGACATAAAGACCTTGCTGAAAAATCAGGCTCAGTAGGAAGCTGCCCAAAACCTACCAAAACCAAGATGGTGATAAAACTGATCTCTGGTCATTCTCACTACTCATTATACACTAATTATAATGAATTAGCATGTTAAAAGACATGTCCACCAATACCATGACAGGTTACAGAGGCCATGGCAATGTTGGGAAGTTACACCATATGGTCTAAAAAAGGGAGGATCCCGCAGCTGCAAGTATTGCCCACCCCTTTCTCAGAAAACCTGTGAATAAACCACCCTTGTTTAGCATACAATCAAGAAATAACTATAGGTATTTTAGGCCAACAGCTCAAGCCACGCTCTGTCTATGGAGTAGCTATCCTTTATTCCTTCACTTTCTTAATAAACTTTCTTTTGATGTGGGATTTTTCTCCGGCCCTTTGCTGGACTTGTGACAGGGGTGCCCCATCTACTCAGCCCACCATGCTCAGCCCCTTGTGGAAGAGAGCACATAAATGAGCAAGTGCAGGACCTGGGCAGCTGCCCTGGGCACCAACACAGTAGCAAGCTCTGTACAGGGCCTGTGGCCAGATCAGGCATGTTGCCTCGAGGGGAACACAGTGGTGCCCAGGTGAGTGTGCCCAGAACCTCAGAGCCCCAGATGGAGTGTTACAGTGCTCCTTTAGTTCCGCCATGTGCATTCTGATGGATAGTGCTGTGTTAGCAATTCAGTTGGCCCCTTGCCTTGTCATGTCGGGAGGCTGCCGTTTGCCAGCAATGGCAAAGGGCTGATGTGACAGTCTTTTCTGGGAACTGCACTCAGTGGGCCCTGAGCTCTTGTCCATTTTCCTAGAAGAATAAGGTCACATGAATAATTGAAGGATGGTTAAGGCAGATAATTTTGTTGAGTGATAAAAATGGCAGTTAGTGGAAAGGGGAGCTGGAAAGGGGAAGAGGAGAGGAGATGGAAGGGCAGGTCATCTACCCTGAAGTCAGGTTGTCTCTTCACCAAAAAGGCTGTCTCCCCATCTACTGACTAAGTCTGGGTCTTTATAGGCACAGGATGAGGAATGTGTACTGATTGGTTTGTGACTATGCAAAAAAGGTTAAAGCAAAGACACCACTCTAAGGTGGGCATGGGCAGAATAGAAAACCAATTAGGAATGGGTGGGTAAGTAAAATAGAGGAAGGATGGGGATCAATTAGAGGAAAGTACGCCAAACCAGGAGGCCAAGTTCTCAATCTGGTCTGATGATTTAGCTGGTAGTTTGGCTTTCAGGCTTTAGACTGTCTTTGGCTTGGGGGTGGGCTTTCATCAGTGACCCACTAGGCATTGGCTAGGCATTGGCTTGGCATTGGCTGCCTCTGTTGCTACCACTTTCACTTTACTCTATGGACTCACCTCAAATTCTTCCTTGTATGAGATCCAAGAACTGTCTTTTGGGGTCCGGATCAGGACAACTTTTTTGTAACAAAACTGTCTTTGAAAGACCCTAGCCTCCAAATTTTCTTTTCTCTTTTTTTTTATTAGGTAAGTTCTTACTCTGTCACCCAGGCTGGAATGCGATGCTGTGATAACAACTCATTGCAGCCTTGACCTCCTGGGTTCTAGCCATCCTCCTGCTTCAGCTCCCAGAGCAGCTGGGACTACCAGCACACACTACCAGGCCCAGCTAATTTTTGTATTTTTCATAGAGGCTGGTCTCCAGTTCCTGGGCTCAAGCAATCTGCCCACCTTGGCCTCCCAACGTGTTGGGATTATAGGCATGAGCCACCTCATCCAGCCACCTTCAAATTTTCAAGGAAGCTGACTGGAGTAATAACAAAACTCCAGTCTCCCATTTAGCTGGCTCCACATATAACCTCTTTCTCTATTGCAATCCTGCTGTCTTGATAAATAAGCTTTATCTGGACAATAAGCAAAATGAATCCATTAGGCAGTTACATATTTTTTTCATAAAATGGATAAAATGCTTTCAATTTTTAAAAATAAATATCTTCTAATTGCTGTACTATGTATCCAGATTTAAAAATACTACAGTAGTATTTTATTATAGGATGTTATTGGAAATTTCTTTTTATTTGAGTACAGACTTTCTAGCAGGTTTTGCTTCTTTGTCTGTTTCTTTAATATGACCCCTTGAACCATTTGGAACAAAATTACTTGTGATGTTTTTGTGAAAAAAATTAAATTCCTAGCCCTGCTACAGAACTAATAATTCAGAGTAACTGAGTGCTGGATGGTTGAACTCTCCAGTTTTTAAGAAACTATTTGGCTAAAGCTTATATCTCTAAAGTTTGGTGCACTGAAGTTTGAGAACTATTATTCTAAATATTTACAGCTGATATTTTATTTTTTACTTGCATTATTTGTAGATCACATTGAATAACTGGTAACTTTGCCTATCTTTAGTTTTCTGTTCTGGAAACTATGCTCAAATCTAACCTACTCCCATTTATTAATCCATCAACTTTCTTTGAGTTTCAGAGAATGGTATTATCTCTTAATACCCATTCATTTGTGTCATTGAGTTTTTAGTGCAAATATAGTATCAAAATTAAAGTCAGCAGAATGGTTTCTGAAATTTAGGATTTTTGATTATATTTTCTTTCAGTGACTTTTTTTTAAATCTAGCAAGACCAAGTTGATATTCTAAGTTATTGTCACATGTTTTTGTCTATTGATTTAGGAACAGAGGCGGAATTAATCTTTAGGAGAATACTGTTCTTTAATTTTGAAAAATTTACGCACATGCCACAGAAAGAAATATTTTAATAGATCTTTTACCCATGGAAAAGTAAAGCAAAAATATAATTTTAGAAGAGAGAAATTTTAGTTAATAAGAAAATAAAATGGCCAGGCATGTTAGCTCTCATGTGTAATCCAAGTGCTTTGGGAGGTTGAGGTGAGAGGACTGCTTGAGACCAGGAGTTTAAGACAAGCCTAGACAACATAGCAAGACTCTGTCTCTATTAAAAAATTCAAAAAAATTATCTGGGCATGGAGCTTTCTGCCTATATTCCCAGATACGTGAGTATGAGGCATGATAATCCCTTAAGCCCAGGAGGTTGAGGTTGCAGTGAACTGGAATGGCATCACCACACTCTAGCCTGACTAACAGAGCATGCTCCTGTCTACTAGAAAAAGGAAGGAAAATAAAAAGAAAATAAGCTATTCTTCGTAATAATGTAGATGGCAATCTTCACTGTGAACTAGAAGGAACCTCAGCAAGTTTTATAGACATCAATGGGATTTCAACATTAGCTGAGAGTGTTCCCTTTTTAGCATGACAAGCTGTTTCCTGAAACAGTAGAGAGAAGCAAGGCCAAGGAAAAATCAAGAAAGAACCTCTCTGTAGAAAAGTAGAGCAATGATCTCTAATCACAATGCTACCAAATATTCCAGGCTAATTTTTTTCTTTATAGCATTAAAATTTTCCTCACATCCATAAGATTCCAATAAAGTTTTCTTAACGTCATAGCCTGTAGCTTGTGGAGAGAGTTCACACATGTGGAGAGTTCATTCTCTCAGCACTCAGTTACCCTGAATTATTAGTTCTGTAGCAGGTCTAAGAATTTTCATTTTTTTCCACAAAAACATCAGGTAATTTTGTTACAAATGGTTCAAGGGGTCATATAAAAGAAACAGACAGAGAAGAAAATCTGCTAGAAAGTCTGTACACAAAAATGCTTCGTGGATTCCCGTAAGACAAAATGCCATTAAAAAAGGAACAGACCATGAGAAGTGGCCCTCTGATGCACATGAAGCTTGGCATCATCAGAAAGATAATGGACAACAGTCAGGAATAATTGTTACAATATTTAACAAGTCCCTGGGAATTCCTGGAAACATAATATATTTTTGAGTCTAAGATCCTATCATTTTAAGATGCACCATTATTTTATTTGCTACAATGTAGGAAAAAAAAACATTGCCAATTAAACTGTCATAGAACATCTGCTTATAAATTAAATATGTATTTTATACTGAAGGAATACTTTTAGATTTGTTTAAACACAAATCTTTAAAAATTACATATCATTCTTGCAAGTACATGAAAATTGAAAATATAGGCAATTAAATTAAGAGAGTTCTATAGTATCTTTATATCAAATCTGACTCTTCTGAGTCCCTTTTTGATTCAGAGTCATTAATATATTTTGTTTTTTCAGCAACAATGTAGTGATACAGCCTATCTTCAAAGAGTGTTCTACTATTGACTCAGATTTTCTCCCAAGCCATTGATACTAGTTTTGAAGCTGGTGCTTTTTTAATCTTGCTGTCAGACTCATGGGAAGGTTTTTATAGAACAGGGCTCTTATTTTTTCCTCAAATTATCCTTACATTCAAATGTTCTGAATGTCGAGATGATACATGGGCCAGTTATGCCACTGGGAATATCTACGAAGGTCACATGTGTAATTAACAGAGACAGCTATTTCTGCTGCTGGCTGGCAGTGATTTTCAAGATTTTTGTTGACTGTAGGACATATCCTACTTCAGTGATGTTAAAATGTGAACAAATATGCACTTCAGACTTCGTAAAATGTAGTACAGTACTTACAGAGAGCACTAGACTTCTGGCACTCACACAAAATGAAGACTTGACATTTTAGCTGACTACTAAAGGAGGACCAGTATCCCACAGAAGGCTAAAGAATTTAAGGATATATAAGTTGAGCTGTACTTGTATTCATCTATGATTTTTACAAGTCACTTATTGCTACACGTATTTTTAAAATATGCATTGTCCTTCCTCCTAAAATGGTTTCACCATAATAAGTGAAATGTCAGCTTGTCACATTAAATTATAAATTATAAATTACCATTTCCTTAGTCCTCTACGTATCCTTCAACTTCATTATGACACTGTCCTTCAGAGATAAGGAACAGGAAGGCTTTAATGAAAACTTCAGCTAATGTAATAATTAGGGAAGGATGAGCTAATTAAGAAATATAGAAAGACTGATTAAAATTATCCTTGTACATAAATTGTACAGAATAAATGAAGGCAGAAACTTCTTTAAGAAATTCATTCTAGTCTACTATTTAATTTTAAAATCATATTAAATATTAAGGTGTTTGCAAAAATCATATGATGATATATGTATTTTCTTTCATTTAGAACCGGAAATTAGAATTCACTTCATAAAAAGAGAAACTATGATGATATGTTTTACAGCCTAACTATAATACTCTGGGTGCACACACACTTCTCTTGCAAGTACCTTACAATGTTGTCCAAAACATTGAGATATTGTATTTGTCCACTTTTTTGCCAACTGAAATTATCTACCAAAATCACACATGTGATGGCAATGAGAATGACAGGCACTTCAAAACTGTTGCCTGACTGACTTGTTATAAGTATTGTAATCTAAGGTACAGAATCTGGAAACATTTTCTTAAGGTAATTGAGAATGATAAAAGACAACTTAAGGAAAACTGACTTGATTCTTACATTTTTATGTAGAGTGATCTATGGTAGCTAAAAGAAAATGTCTAGGTGGTAGTGTTCATTTCTGCTATCTTCTATATTAAGATGAGTGATTCCATTTTCTTAGCTTTTTCGTTGCATGTTGTCTTCATATTCTGCTGCTTCTTTCTCCTTCAATGTTCCCATGAAACTCAAACTATTATATAATGTGTACAGAAAATAAGTTCAATATAAATTAGTCATCAGAATTGGTTTGGCTTTGTGTAGCAAGAAAAAAATATTCTTTTTTTTTAAACTTCAAGTCTTATACTAGATTGACTTTGCAAGAATAAATTAACAAGACCAGAAAATAAAGGGTCATCAAATTTTCTGCTTATGATGATATCATTTAGACTATAATGGATATTTATTCACACATGTATTTTCATAAGCAAGTTGCATAACAGTCTGTCTTTGAGATTATCATTTTTATTAATATGAAATTAATAATAATTTTCAACATTAGCCGTTGAATACATGCAGAGAAAAACAATGAGGATGAAGATTTTATGAGCACTATTGGATGAACAACTTTTTTCAAACTTACTTATTGTTTTATGTTCTAAAGTATATATACATTGTAGAATGGTTAAATCTAGCTAATTAATGTATGCAAATCAGTAGCTCTGCTACACATAAACAGCGACCAAGCTGAGAATCATATAAAAAACTCAACTCCTTTTACAAGTGCTACAAAAAAATTAAAATACTTACAAATATACCTAACCAAGGAAGTAAAAGATCTCTACAGGGAAAACTACAAACACTGATGAAAGAAATAATAATGACACAAACAAATGAAACACATTTTATATATATGGATAGGTAGAATCAATATTGTGAAAATGACCATTCAGCCAAAAGCATCTACAGATTCAACGCAATTCCCATCAAAATGCCACAACCATTCTTCATACAACTAGAAAAAAAAATCCTAAAATTCGCATGGATTTTAAAAATCCAAAAAACCAAAAAATGCCCACATAGCCAAAGCAAGACTAAGCCAAAAGAACAAGTCTGGAGGCACCACATTACCTAACTTCAAACTGTACTGTAAGGACATAGTCACCAAAACAGCATAGTACTGGTGTAAAAATAGGCACATAGACTAATGGGACAGAATAGAGAAACCAGAAATAAAATGAAATACTTATAGCCAGCTTATCTTCAAAAGGAAGTGAAAATATGAAGTGAGAAAAGGAAACCTTATTCAACAAATGGTACCGCGATAATTGGAAAGTCACCTGTAGAACAATGACACTGGATCCTCATCTCTCACCTTACATAAAAATCAACTCAAGATGGTTCAAAGACTTAAATCTAAGAACTGAAAACATAAAAACTCTAAAAGGTAACATCAGAAAAACACTTCTAGACATTGTTTTAGACAAAGACTTCATGACCAAGAACCCAAAAGCAAATGCAAAAAAAACAAAGATAAGTAGATGGGACTTGATTAAACTGAAAAGCTTCTGCAAGACAAAATAAATGTTTAGCTAACAGACAACCCAGAGAGTAAAAGAAAATTTTCACAGTCTATAAAACCAACAGAGGACTAATATCCAGAATCTACAAGGAACTCAAACAAATCAACATGAAAAAAACAAACAATTCTATCCAAAAGTGGGCTAAGGACACGAATAAATCATTCTTAAAAGATTTGCAGATAGCCAATAAGCATATGGAAAAATGCTTAGCATCACCAATTATCAAAGAAATGCAAATCAAAACCACAATGTGATAGCACCTTACTCATGCAAGAATGGCCATAATAAAAAAATCAAAAATAATTGATGTTGGCATGGATGTGGTGAAAAGGTAGCACTTCTATACTGTTGGTAGGAATGTGAACTAGTACAATCACTATGGAAAACAGTGTGGAGATTCCTTAGAAAACCAAAAGCAGATCTACCATTTCATCCAGCAATCCCACTACTAAGTATCTGCCAAGAAGAAAAGAAGTAATTATACAAAAAAGATACTTGCACAAGCATGTTTATAGCAGCACAATTTGCAACTGCAAAAAATATGGAACCAGCCTAAATGCCCATCAGTCAATGAGTGGATAAAGCAAATGTGATTCTCCATATACATATGTGTATATACATATGTGTGTGTAAATATATATATGGATATGGATATACATACATATACATACATACATACATGTATTTGTATGTATGTATACACACACACACCATGGAATACTACTCAGCCTTAAAGAGAAACAAAATAATGGCATTTACAGCAACCTAGATGGAATCGAGTATTATTCTAAGTGAAGTAACTCAGGAATAGAAAACCAAATATCGTTTGTTCTCACTCATGAGTGGAAGTTAATCTATGAGGGCACAAAGGCATACTAATGATACAGTGGATGCTGAGGACTCAGGAGAAAGGGTTGGGGGGTGAGGAAAAAATACTACACATTGGGTACAGTGTATACTTTTTGGGTGATTGGTGCACTATAATCTCAGAAATCACCACTAAAGAATTCGTTCATGTAACCAAACAACCTGTTCACCAAAAACCTATTTAATTTTTTTTTTTAAAGAAAGAAAGAAGTTAGGCACAAAGAAATAAATATCTCATGATCTCACTCGTATACAAACTCTATAAAAGTCAAACTCATAGTAGCAGATAGTAGAATGATAGTTGCTAGGGGATCGGGGGTCAGAAGGAGAATGGGAAGATGTTGGATTGTTTCAGCTAAACAATGATGAATAAAGTTAAATATATCTATATGTGTTCATATATATATATATACACACACACAGATATGTTTGCTCTATATATATTTATATAAATGTATATATGTTTTTATGTGTATACATATGTCTATGTATAGATACATATATTCTGGTCCTATGATCTGCCAGTTTGGTTAGAATAATACAAAGAGAAAAGAGAGTGAGTGTCAAGGGGATAGATACATTTATGTCTAGACTTGAGAGTGGTATGCCCATATGCCATTGCATGGGTTACCTAAATTACTATTGTCAGATTATTAAGGAATAATTTGAGGAACCCAGAGTATCTCCAAGAGATTTTGGAAGAGATAAGGCTACTTACCTCTAAAGAGAGAGAAAAATAAGTAGAGCTCATTTTCTGTTCATTTTGTTTTGTTTTGTTTCTTTGTTTTTGTGTGTGGGTTTTTTTACATGCATGGGATTAGAGACGGCAGTGATAAGCAGTACGCAACATGCAAATATAATTAAGAGCTTTCCAGAGAACAATGACAGAACTAAAATACTGAATAGAAAACTGACTTTATGCCTGAAATGTTTTAGGAGAACGGATGTTTTGAACTGACCTAAAGATGGTAAGTCCTAGCTGAATTTAATGAGGAAGGAAAAGGGAGCAGAATAGAAGTGGCATACATTCTGCTAATATCAAGGATTTGAGACTATTTTTGATTTTCTCTCCCTCCTAAATAATAACTGCACTATTTTTGGAACAGGTATGAGTTCCTACTTAAGTTGCAATTATTTTTTCTTGTGAAATCTCTTACAGAGGTAACAACAAGAAAAAAAATTGTTAAGAAAATCAAAGCTTTGAAACAAACTAATCAAAAGAAGAAACTGCATGTGGCATTATTCATGCAGTAGTTAAATTCATTCAAATTATTTTTTAAATGGATAAAATATTTTAATTCAATTTTATTTAAAAATGATTTAATATCTGTTTGGTTTTGTATAGATTGATGAATGGCCAGAATCAGGTGGGGAAGGTAAGGGTTTGGGCATAAAGCACAGATATTTTTGTTTTTCTTTATGTTTCAAGGCTAAAGTTTTTAAAATGTAGGAACTTGTGAACATTTGTATGGATATAATTGAATTGTAGAATATGATGTCAAAGATATTAGAGGAAAAACTCTTTTTAGTAGGGTAATGATAATAACCCAAGTTCCCCATAGCTCAGTTAAAAGAAGTGGTCCTCCAGAGTAAAGAAGGAAGAAAAAAAGCCACTTTGTCACCTTATCTTTTCTTTAGTGTGAATGTAAGAGTATAGCTCCTTGCTACTGAAAGTATGGCCTGTGGACCAGTAGTTTCAGTATCATCCAGGAGTTTGTTAGAAATGCAGAATCTCAGGCCCTATCCCAAACCTTCTGAATCAGAATGAGCATTAAACCAAATAGCCAGGTAATTCATATTCATCCTACCTGCTGAAAGGGTGATTACAGACCCTGGTACTGTGAATTAGTACTATCCAACAGAACTTTGTTCAGTGATGGAAATGCTCTATGTCATTTAATGCAGTAGTCACCAGCCACATGTATTAGGCACTTCAAATATGGCAATATCTAATGAGAAACTGATCCTTGTATTTTATGAAATTTTAACTCATTTAAATTTTAAATAGACACTGGTTGTCAGTGGTATCCTATTGTGCAGTGAGATTGTAATTTTTTATTCAAATGTATTTATGGGAATAACATAAACCTCTGAAGCTATGGGACATTTGTTCTTTTTATATCATCAGCCCTCACAGGGCTTGCATAGTACACTGATACTTCTAAGTGTTATTTATGTATTTATGTATCATATGCACTATTCTTAGGATGTACTTATATTACACTATAGTTATTTGTGTACCTGGCTGTTGCTTACCATGTTCCCACCATCAACCTAACATGTCAAGAAGAGTAACTATAAGCCTCTTGAGGGAGATCAAGTCTTAATGATCTCTGTATTCTTGTATACCCACTACAAAGTTTGGTGTGTATCAGGTACTCTGTGCACATGCATTGAATTAAATTGACAAAGAAATTAACCTATAGGTATTTATTTTAATAAGACATAGTAAAAGTATGGTAAATTTAATGCAACATTGTCTCAGACAATATCCATTAATGCTCATCCCACCAAAAAACAAAACAAAACAAACAAAAACCAGACAAACAAATAGAAATAATAACAGCAATAAAATCTTGAATAGTTCCAATCCATTTTAGCCCTTTAAAATAGGCTGATGTAAGGAAAATGCTGATACAGATTACTAAACCCATTAAACCTCTTGGCTAAGTTATTTATGATTAACATGCAAATGAACATTTTGTACTGTCTTTTCTGAATTGGCAAGAGCACCAGAAGTGGAGCTGGGATGCAGAAGAGGGAAGGCCGCCCTGAAGGACTGGCTGGCTGAGACACTGAGGGTGAACAATCAAATTCTCTGAGTCCCAAGCTGATATGAGCTAAAATGTCAGCTGCAGAAGGCAAATAACCCTGGGGTCCCTGGCAGCAGGTGGGAAGCCTGACCCTCATGCCAGGGTGGGGATATCCAAATGCTTTTCTGATAAGCAGTGCAAACAGCCAGGCAAACAGCTTGGGGCCCAAGCAGATGGCTTTTTAAACCTGCTTTCCTCACCACCTCCAAATCCAGATATGGGGCAGATTGCCTGTGTCAATAATGGCTTCTGACTTTGGACTCAACAGTCCTTCTCATCACAACTCTTACATTGTATGGCTGTGAATAAATTATGACTTGACTTTACTGTAACCCACCCCATGTGCTTTGGTTATTTCTACTGCTTTGTAAATCAAGATATGCCTAGTTTAAGATTGGGACTATCCCTCCCTTTATATTATTTGAATTCATCAGACCTTAGGAAATATATATTCTGACATATTGAAATATTTTATTTGATGAATTTCATACTATCATTCATTTTTAAATGATTTCCTAGTATTTATTAAGAGTTCTGGCAAACAGATGCCTTTTGTTTGTTTTTAACTTTCATTACAGAAATTGTCAAACATATGCAGATATGGAGATAATTGATAAAAATCCAGATACCTATCACTCAGCTTTAAAAATGATCATCTATCTCATCTCATTATTTCTCTTCGTATTATCTCATCTCATCTCTCTCTCTCATTATTTTATCTCTCTCACACTTCTTAATTTTTCAAATGGACTATTTTAAGCCAAATCTCACCATACTGGTATTTCACCCATAAGCATGTCACCACAAATCTCTAACAGTGAAGGAATTTAAAAAAATAGAACAATAGCATAATAATAATCAACCAAAATAATAATTTATTGTCTAATATTCAGTCCTTTTCCAATTTTCCCTGGTTATCTCAAAATTTTTTATCTTCTTATATTTAGCTGGTTTGAATCAAAATCTAAGCAAGGTCCAACCTGCATTTGTCTGGGATGTGACTCTCTATATATCAATTTTAAAAATTGTGGTAAAAACACTTAATAAGATCTACCCCCTTAACAAATTTGAAGTGTACAATACAATAAAGTTAACTATAGGCACAATGTGTAAAGCCTATCTCTAGAACTTTTTAATTGTGCATAGCTTAAACTTCTTACCCTTAGAATGAACACAGTTGCAAAATCTCCAATAAAATACTGGCAAACTGATTGCAACAGTACATCAAAAAGTTTATCCATCACGATCAAGTAGGCTTCATTCCAGGGATGCAAAGCTGGTTCAACATACACAAGTCTATAAATGTAATCCACCACATAAACAGAACCAAAGACAAAAACCGTATGATAATCTCAATAGATGCAGAGAAGGCCTTCGACGAAATTCAACAGGCCTTTATGCTAAAAACTCTGAATAAACTAGGTATCAAAGGAACATATCTCAAAACAATAAAAGCTATTTACAGCAAACCTACACCCAATATCATACTGAATGGACAAAAACTGGAAGCATTTCCTTTGAAATCCAGCACTAGACAAAAATACCCTCTCTCACCACTCCTATTCAATATAGTATTAGAAATTCTAGCCAGAGCAATCAGGCAAGAAAAAGAAATAAAGTGTATTCAATTAGGAAAAGAGGAATTCAAATTGTCTCTATTTGCAGATGACATTATTGTATATTTAGAAGACCCTATCATCTCAGCACAAAATCTCCTTAAACTGATAAGCAACTTCAGCAAACTCTCAGAATACAAAATCAATGTGCAAAAATCACAAGAATTTCTATACATCAATTACAGACTAACAGAGAGCCAAATCATGAGCAAACTCCCATTCACAATTGCTACAAAGAGAATAAAATACCTAAGAATACAACTAACAAAGGATGTAAAGGAACTCTTCAAGGAGAGCTACAAACCACTGTTCAAGGAAATAAAAGAGGACACAAATGGATGGAGAAACATTCCATGCTCATAGTTAGGAAAAATCAACATCGTCAAAATGGCCATACTGCCAAAAGTAATTTATAGATTCAACACTATCCACATCAAGCTACCAATGACTATCTTCACAGAACTGGAAAAAAAAAAAACACCTTAAACTTCATATGGAACCAAAAGAGAACCTGCATAGCCAAGACAATCCAAAACAAAAAGAACAAAGCTGGAGGCATAACACTACCTGATTTCAAACTATACTACAAGGCTACAGTAATAAAACAGCATGGTACTGGTACCAAAACAGAGATATAGGCCAATGGAACAGAACAGAGTCTCAGAGGCAATGCCACACATCTACAACCATCTGATCTTTGACAAACCTGACAAAAACAAGCAATGGGGAAAGGATTCCCTGTTTAATAAATGGTGTTGGGAAAACTGGCTAGCAGTGTGCAGAAAGCAGAAACTGGACCCTTTCCTGATACTTTACTCTAAAATTAACTCCAGATGGATTAAAGACTTAAACATAAGACCTAACGCCATAAAAACCCTAGAAGAAAACCTAGGCAAAACCATTTAGGACATAGGCATAGGCAAGGACCTCATGACAAAAACACCAAAAGCATTGGCAACAAAAGCCAAAAGAGACAAATGGGACCTCATTAAACTCCAGAGCTTCTATACAGGAAAAGAAACAATCATGAGAGTGAACCAGCAACCAACAGAATGGGAAAAAAATTTTGCAATCTACCCATCTGACAAAGGGCTAATATCCAGAATCTACAAAGAACTAAAACAGATCTACAAGAAAAAACAAACAAACCCATCCAAAGGTGGGATAAGGATATGAACAGATACCTTTCAAAAGAAGACATATAGGAGGCCAAGAAACATATGAAAAAATGCTCATCACTGATTATTAGAGAAATGCAAATCAAAACCACATTGAGATACCACCTCACGCCAGTTAGAATGGTGATCATTTAAAAAGTTGGAGACCACAGATGCTGGAGAGGATGTGGAGAAATAGGAACACCTTTACACTGTTGGTGGGAGTGTAAATTAGTTCAACCATTGTGGAAGACAGTGTGGCGATTCCTCAAGGATCTAGAAATAGAAATTCCATTTGACCCAGCAATCCCATTACTGGGTAAATACCCAAAGGATTATAAATCATTCTATTTTAAAGACACATGCACATGTATGTTTATAGCGGCACTGTTTACAATAGCAAAGACTTGGAACCAATACAAATGCCCATTGACGATAGACTGGACAAGGAAAATGTGGCACACATACACCATGGAACACTATGCATGAAAAGTGATGAGTTTGTGTCCTTTGTAGGGACTTGGATGAATCTGGAAACCATCATTCTCAGCAAACTGACACAAGGACAGAAAATCAAACACCGCATGTTCTCACTCATAAGTGGGTGATGAACAATGAGAACACATGGACACAGGGAGGGGAGCATCACACACTGGGGTCTGTTGGGGGGGCCAAGGGAGGGACACCAGGGGCATGGGGAGGTCAGGGAGGGATAACATGGGGAGAAATGCCAGATGTAAGTGATGGGGGGATGGAGGCAGCAAACCACATTGCCGTCTGTGTACCTATGCAATAATGCTGCATGATTTGCACATGTACCTCGGAACCTAAAATACAATTAAAAAAAAAAAAAAGAATAGCAACTCTTATCTTCTCCTCCCCCAAGCCCCTGGCAACTGCCATTCTACTCTCTGTTTCTGTGTTTGACTATTTTAGATTCCTCAGGTAAATGAAATCACGCAGCATTTGTCCCATGACTGGCTTATTTCACTTAGCAAAATGTCCTTAAATTTTTATCATATCATCACATATGGCAGGATTTACTTGTTTTTTAAGGCTGAATAATATTCCATTATGTGTCTATACCACATTTTAATCAATAACAATTCCTCCTCCCCTTTAATAACATGTTTGGTCAAAGAAGCTGTGTTATTTGTGCTATAAAATTTCCCACATTCTGAATTTGGCTAATTGTATTCTTGTAGTATTCTTTAATATGTTCTTTTCTAACTCCTGTATTTTTTGTGAACCTGTGGCCTGATACAGAGATGTATTAGATTCAAGTTCAAAGTTCTTTTTTTTTTCTTTTTTTTTTTTAAAGAAAGAAAGAAAGAGGAAGAGATTTTAGAAAAAGATAAGAGAAAGAAAGAAACAGCAAAAGAAAGAAAAAAAGAAAAAGAGGAAGAGATTTTAGAAAAAGAGAGAAAAGGAGAAAGAAAGAAAGAGCAAATGAAAGAAAACAGAATGAAAGAGAAAGAAAGAGGAAGAGATTTTAGAAAAAGAGAAAAGGAGAAAGAAAGAAACAGCAAAAGAAAGAAAAAAAAAAAGAATGAAAGAGAGAAAGAAAGAGGAAGAGAAAGAGGGAGAGAGAATGGGATTCTTGTTTTATTGCCCAGGCTAGAATATAGTCTAAAAATGGGTATTAAAAACCTCTTTTATGCCAATAATTGTGTTTAACAATGGGGACAGGAAGGAATAGGGGATGAAAATAACAAATAAGCAGACAACCAATATTTTATTTAAACCTGTGAAATGCTATGCAATTGCTGGGGAGTGATTTACTTCCAGTTATGTGGTCACTTTTAAAATAGGTATAATGTGATACTGAGAAAAATGTATGTTTTGTGGATTTGTGGGAGGAGAGTTCTGTAAATATTTGTTGA
>PVKP010010184.1:0-65558 GCA_004027715.1 Plecturocebus donacophilus
GGAAAAAAAAAAAACCGTGGTAGAAATGTGGAAATGTAAAGTAGTATAGCCACTATAGACAATAGCATGGCTTTGGGAGGCCGAGGCAAGCAGATCACCTAAGGTAAGGAGTTCAAGACCAGCCTGGCCAATATGGTGAAATCCTATCTCTACTAAAAAGTACAAAAATTAGTTAAGTGTGGTGGTGGGTGTCTGTAATCTCAGCTACTTGGGAGGCTGAGGCAGGAGAATCACTTGAACCCAGGAGGAAGAGGTTGCAGTGAGCTGATAGTTCCACTGCACTCCAGCCTAGGCAACAGAGTGAGACTCTGTCTCAAAAAAAGAAAAGAAAAAGAAAAAAAAAAACCACCAGCATATGGCTAAAAACAGAACTGATCCAGATATGATCCAGGTATCCCACTGTTAGGTATATACCCAAATAAAAGGAAATCAGTGTATTGAAGTGATATCTGCCCTCTCAAGTCTATTGCAGCAATATTCACAATAGCCAAGATATGGAATGAGTTTAAGTGTTCATCAATGGATGAATGGATAAAGAAATGTTCTATATACATAGTAGAATATTATTCAGCCATAAAAAAGAATGAACTTCTGCATTTGCAGCAATATGGTTAGTACTGAAAGTCATTATGTTAAGTAAAATAAGCTAGGCACAGAAAAACACGTAACATATGAATCTCACTCATAGGTGAGTCCCAATTCCGTTTTTAAAACCATCAGATTTCATGAGACTCATTCACTATCACAAGAACAGCCCAGGAAAGACCTACCCTCATGATTCAGTTACCTCCCACCAGGTCCCTCCCAAAACACATGGGAATTATGGGAGCTATCAGATGAGATTTGGGTGGGGACATAAAGCCAAACCATATCAGAGGCACTCGAAGAGTCCATTCATTTGGAGCAGTAAAAATAAGTGATGGATGAATTTCTTGGAGGAGTTTTGATCCTAAGCAACTATTTAGCCAAAATCCAAGTGCATACTACATACAGATAAAAGTTATGCCCTACCCCTTTCTTTCTCTCTCTTTCAATTCAGAAAGAAAATGAGGATCAGCATGACAAAATTTTTCTCCTAGGCCAAGATAAACTACATTTTACTTCACTTGGTTAATACACAATGCAGGTGGCATTTTTGAATATGCTGAGGATTTCAGACAATGATTACTGCAGATAATTCGTACTAATTACATGCAGAACTTTTTAAAGAGCAGACCAGGAAAGCAAATACATTGACTTTATAATTAATAATATGGTCTAAACCAGTAGTTCTTGAAGAGGGGGCAATAATTTTGCCCTTTGGGGAATGTTTGGCAATGTCTGGGGTGTTGTCACAGTTGGGGAGGGGGTGGAAAGCAAGGCAGTGGGTGTTACTGACATCAAGTGAGTAGGGGGCCAGGGAGCTAGAGATCCTACAATGCACAGAAGAGTCAGACCCTCCCACTCAATACACACAAAGCATTAGAATTATTTGGCCCCAAATGTCAATAGCACTGGTGTTGAGAAACTGTGGTCTATATTTGTTACATTGTGATATATCAACATGTATAACCTAATGTGAACGTATAATCTGACTTTTCTCGGTAAATTCATATAAATTGAATTGAGACTATATATGATCAAATGATAAAACTGCCTCCTCTTCTTACATAAATATGCAGGACTTTTCAAGTCCATCATTGATGTGGAGCAGTTTCCTGTAGGAAGTGTTTATTCTCTTGTTGCAGGAAGTAGTTGAGCCAGTAATTTTCCTACTGTCAAAATTTATGGCTAATCCTTTGGAAAGTTAGAGGTGAGGAAGGGTCTTGAAAAATGCACCAAACTGTGTCAAAGTTTGATACTGCATGCATGATTTAGATTTGATTATGAAATCCAATATGTGGGCAATGATTTCCATGTTAGATGTTTTAAGCAGATTAGGCTTCACCAAACCATGTTAGAGCTAAGAGCACAAAACAGAAAGGCTTCCTAAGGTCATTGCAGATAGACAAGGCTGGGCACTGAACACAAGTTATCCAAACTTCTGTGTCATTATTGTAGCTCAAAAGAGGAATATTACATGTTCAAATGCACGTGTGCTTGTGAGTACACACACATGCACCTGCACATGCATACACATGCATGCACACCTTTACCTTCATTCTTACAAAGAACAAAACTGTCTTCCTCTCCAAAAGCATAGAACACACAGCATCTTCTACATGTTTTTCCACTGAACAATTTGGGAAATCACTTCCCAAAATATTTTTTATCTTGTTTTTCCCGGTAGTAAATAGGTATTACATTTACAAAAATCACTCTATGTTAACTAAGGGAGAAATAGACTGTATTAAGCTATGTAAACAGAATTCATAACTGCAGTAATTCCTAGGGCCTTTAATATGTGATGATGCACTGAGCAAGTCTAAGGAAGGGATTGGAGCACACGGCATTTCTCAATCTCATTCCCACAGGGACCCTACGTCTTAAGGCATCATGTTAAGAGTCTGATATACAGCGCATACTTTGGGACAAGTTGGCTTCAAGTACAAACCATTCAAAACACAGATGTGAGCAGAGAGCCTGTGTAGTATCAATCATATGCAGGTCACATAATTTTCATTTGTCATATTTGACACTAATAGTTAGAACTGCATGTCATAATCTTGAGGAACAAATCCAAATAAAATTAAGAAACTTCTTCCCTACCAGCCATACAAATTCTGGTTCATGTCATTTCCATTTCCTAACCCAAATGGCAAAGTAAATACGTTAGTTTGTAGAATGCCAAGAAAAATAAAAGTTCAAGTAAACACAACTGACTACTGGTATACTTGTTCCATAAACGGACCACATTTATTGTTGGAGACACACGCTTTGCTTTTTTTGTGGCTTAACAGTATACTGCTCTGGCCCTGTTTTTTAATTACTCAAATGTGGGATCAGATCTCAGAAGAGGCAAAGGTTAGGATTTTGGCCAGTTCCGAAAAACACAGCTAAAATCACCAACAATGTACAACGAGCTATGTCAGCCTCCTGTTTTCAGTTGGCTCTTACTCCCTGTGGATATTTGAACCCCACGATCTGCCCAGCTCTGATAAGGGATTTAAAGGCTTACTAAGAAGAATGCTTCTGAAGCTATTAAAACAACCAGTACGGGAAGCATGGACTAAGCTGGGTTTTGGAAAGAGGATAATGCTGCAACATAAACTTTAAGGCTGATAAACAGATAAAAATTCTGAAAGCACATTGTTCCCTAGTCTGCACTTCTTCCTCACCCTGATCAGTAAAGGCTTCCCATGAGAATATCAATAAATACAACAGCTCTGTACTCATCAATTTTAGAAGGAAGCTGATAGACAATTTTGAGTCATTGATTTACATCTCAACTGGTTATGGTAAAAATATTAGTAAGTTGTATTGGAAAATACTTTTATTGACTGGAGAACCAAATGAGTTAGAAAATAAAAATGAACTAACCTTACTCCTATGTTATTTATATAGACAAGAAAAAAAATACATAATATGTATACCTATTACATATTGTGGAATACACAATATGTGTGTGTATATATATGTGTGTATGTATTTGTGTGTATATATTATACATACACACATTCACCAGGCACTCTGGAGATTTAAAATAACAGACGAATACACACACACACACACACACACACACACCAGCTTTATGACCTCAAGAAACTCAAACAGAAAATCTTTATAAGAAGAGGATCTGCACACACAGAGAAAACCAGACCATGAGTACCCTTCAAAGAATAACAGGATAACTATGTTTTAGGAATATAGAAGATTCTCAGAATGCATTCTTAAGAGAGAAAAATCTCATAAATAACTTTTAGTATCTTAATGATAAAATGAGTGAGACTGTGGAGAACATCTGTATTTCTTCTGTTTCTTACTCTCTTGGCTTTCTTTTCTCAATATGGGGGGCAAGGTAGGTAGGGATTGGAACTCAAACAAGGAAATACCTGATAGAACTTATAGAAGCTGGACTAAATGTGTCTGAACAGGGGAAACTGGGCTGACCTGCCCGGACTTGTAAGCAAGATCTGCACTAGAATATCTGAATGGCTTTGGAAGCTCCAGCCTGGCTGGTGTTTGGAACTCTGCACTGGTTTCCACCAAGGACCCAAGAAATGCTGCCAAATCAGCAAAGATTGGCTCTGTGAACCTTCTGTCTTGGTAAAATCTTCTTCCACACATTTGTTTGTTCCCTGGAAGAGTTAAATCTTCTTTTGGTCATTTAAAGCCCTCAATCCCTTCATGGCGGCCACTCAACTCAGCAATTTCACTTCTTCCCTCCTGTCTTCAATGGTAAACCTCTTTACCTGAATGCCATTGGTCAGGTACCGAGCAGCTTGTCCTAATTAGTTATTAAGCCTAAAAAATGCATAAGTTTACCTTTTCAAGGTTTCCTATAAATGAGGCTCTTTGAGACATAAAATATTCTACTAATAGAAGAGAAAATTTTAGTCATGGGTACTTCAATAATTTCTGCCTACTTTAGACCATTTTTCTTAGTGCAGTAAATTCATAAAATCATATGGCTGGTTCTTTTCAACTCTCTGCCTCCCCTCTCACTGGCCCTGTCATGTCTTGGGAGAGAGTTTCAGCTTAGAAAACTGCTTTGGGTATTGTGAGTAGGAATGTGGGCATTTTTATGTGTTATAGAAAAATCTTGAGCAGAACCGTACTGCACTTTACACTCAGCATATCTAGACATCATTACAAATCTTTCACTGGGAAAGGCCAGAAGACATATATTAATAGCGACCTCATTGTGTACAGGTTTTCTCTACATATGGAACTCTTTGCAAGCCTTATCAAAAGGTAAAATAAGATTGAATGTTGTTATGCAGAAAAAGAATTCACAGTCAGTGAGCCTATGTTTAGAGTTCCTACTTAGCGTAAGTAGCCTAAAGACCAATTTAGGACAGATGAAGAGAGGTGAATACAACTATAAGAGTTCCATAAAACTACGCACTTGTAAATCTAATAATGAGTATTTCCACTGTGTTCCATGAGGCAGGATTCTCTAAGTTATATGACACAGAAATCACAAAAGTAAAAAATGTGTCAAATCACTCATATAAAGAAATTACATGAACTAGAAAGGGTGTGATACTGGAATGTGCATTTAGCACAGGGAACAAAACAGAGGTTTGGCTGTGAGGAGCTGGGGAAGACAGAAGGAGAGATAAGGAAGTCATATACACACGGAGAGAAAATTCCTAACCTTGCCCCTAACAGGTAAAATATTGATAATTACCCAGAACTGACTCTGTGAGATTTCTGGTGTCAATCAGATTGAAAACCAGAAAGCATAAACCAGATTAAAACCAGAAGACTCACAGAATCAATGAGCTTGAGATGCTGGAGAAAAACAACAATAAGCAAACAACCAAAAAAAGCCCATCTTTTCCTATGGAAAGGATTTATATATGGTGATCTCTGAAAATAGTGGATTAAGGTGCCAACCTAGACTTCTTAGGCCAACAGAGGGGAAAAACAGGGACATTTTAATAGAAGAGACAAAACCATATAGGAAAAACTGAAATAAGCCTGATGTCTTTGGGGAACTGATTAAACTGCACCTCTTTATTAGCAGTTATACCACAATGAAACATAAACAACTATATGATTGGATGTTACTGAATACACCCAAAGCTTTTATTAAGCATGGGATAGGAGTTCAAGTGAAGTTTATTTAAACAAACTGTGTCTCAGGATTGGTTTTGCAGCCAAACTTGGAACTTCTTTATGAAGACATTTCACAAAATATAAACAGCACGCTCAGCGAAGTTTTTCTTTTTAATATATTTACACTATTAAACAAAATAATTTTAAAATAATTGAATCAGATTAGGATCTGGTTGATTTGTAAATATTTATCCTCAATTTATTTCTGATTCTATTCTATATACTACTTATGTGTTCCTTATAGTTCTATTTTCCATTTAGGCATTATCTCAATATTTGAGTATTATTGGGTCATTCTTCCTAATTAATATTTTAATGGCAATGAATTCATTTGCTTTAGAGAAAACAATAATCAGAATGTAAACCGTTTGACTTCTAGTGCAAAATAGGTGATTCAGTGAGCTTCAATGTCATGTTAGTTTATAAACCACAAAAATAATGGTTTCAATTATTTGTTATTGCATCATGGCTTCTGTGAGTGAAATTACTGTTGAAACATCTGCCTAATTGCCTGGGTAAGGAAAGTTGTACTACTTTTTCATTAAAGTGTTGACTGTTTACTATAAAATAATTGGAGCTGGCCAGGCACAGGGGCTCATGCTTGTATCCCAGCACTTTGGGAGGCCAAGGTGGGTGGATCCCCTGAAGTCAGGAGTTCAAGACCAGCCTGGCCAACATGGTGAAACCCTCTCTCTACTAAAAATACAAAACTTAGCCAGGCATGGTGGTGGGTGCCTGTAATTCCAGCTACTCAGGAGGCGGAGGCAGGAGAATCACCTGAACCCAGGAGGTGGAGGTTGCAGTGAGCAGATATCATGCCACTGTACTCCAGCCTGGGCGACAAGAGCAAAATTCCATCTCAAAATAATAATAATAATAATAATAGTAATAATAATAATAAAATAATTGGAGCTTTTAAAGTAACAAGTTGGAGTCGTTAAAAGAAAAGCTAAGATTTGCAACCAGCCTTGTCAACATAGTGAGACTCCATCTCTACAAGAAAATTAACTGGATGTGGTGATGCATGCCAGTAGTCCCAGCTACTAGGGAGGCTGAGGCGGGAAGATTGCTTGAGCTCAGGAGTTGGAGGCTGCTGCGAGCTATGATCTCACCAATGCATTCCAGCTGGGGGGACAGAATAAGACCCTGTCTCAAAAAAAAAGAAAAGAATTTGCCACAAATCTGTAAGATAGAATAATAACAAGAGTATTTTAGATGCTTTTCTTCTGATTTAACAGATGGGTTAGTAGGTTATATTCTTAGCTGACACTTTTTAAATTCAAAAATATCTTTGTGTTTATTCATTTTATCTTTTTCCACCTCTCCTCATTCATTCCCATGAGAATTAGGGGGATTTTTAAATTTATTTTGTTTCGAAAGTAGTTCACTGATTCTCTTCAATATTAATCTGTAATTATTTCTATAAAAGATAGATACATATGCATGTACTTATACATATAATGTATACATAGTCATTTTATTAATCCATTTACCCTACAAATTGCTGAGAGTAGATATTACGGGCTTGGCACTATGCTGATGCTGGGGACGTGAATATTAAAAGCAAGCTCATGATATACTGGCAGAAATGACAAAGAGAGCTTTATTCTGTTCAGTAGGGATTAAGCTAATGGAGAGCAAAGGTTGCTATAGTGGTTTAGGGGTGGGGCACACAGGAGTGATGACTCCAGAACACAATTATCAACAGCTGTTATTACACTGCTCTGTAATCAAGTCATGCCTCTTGGCTTGTTGAGAAGTACGGGACTTTCTGTACTTGCACTAAATAGCCTCCCTCATACCATTTGAGATTCTGGATTTGTTTTAAAACAGGCTTTTTCTTTCTTCCATTTCTGTGAATGGTTAGCTGTCATTTCAGTTGTTAGTGACTCCTCTTTTGGGAAACTATCTCCATCTTAATATTAATTTTGAAATCTGCTGGGGGCCTGAAATAATGAAACAAATTAAATTCAATAGACTCAGAGTGAGGTAAATATAAGAAATCTTGCCACATATTATACATATATATCTGCATATATATATATAAAAATATCTCTCTATATAGCTCTCGATATTTTAAAATAGCATAACGGTAAGGAACGTACTATCCAGAATGTGAAAAACCTGGGTAGAAAACTTACTCAAATATGCCAAGTATAAAGTTGCCTTAAGCATCCCTGAGTTGTTTCTCAAGTGTATATTTGGACTCCAGGAGACCCTCACATAGGGGCATGCATGTGAGCAAGGTGGATGAACTGGAGCATGGATTCAGTGACATCAATTTTGTCCATCAGGAGCTCGTTTTGCTTACATGCTCCTTCTTACCAGAGATCCATACAGAAAAGCTTGCCAGCTACATTGAATTTAGACCCAAAAAGTGCTAACAGTAATGTCCTAGTTCAATGCCTAAAGTATTCCAGAAATTCTGGTTCAGACCTTGCTATTGAGCCATTCCAAGCAACAATGGGATTGCTTAATTTGATGATTATTTAATGATTGTAATAATTCAAAGGTGCTGTTGGTTCTTACTGATATAAAAGATAGGGAATCAAGTTAATTCCTAATTTAAGTCTCAAAATTCATTGAAAAAACTACTGTAATGTAGCAAAGACAAGGTCTGAGGCTCATGATTAGAAAAGTACAAAATGTCGGGCATGGTGGCTCACACCTGTAATCCCAGCACTTTGGGAGGCCAAGGCGGGCAGATCACAAGGTCAGGAGATCAAGACCACCCTAATACAGTGAAACCCCATCTCTACGAAAAAATAGAAAAAATTAGCCAGGGGTGGTGGCATGCACTTGTAGTCCCAGCTACTCGGAGGCTGAGGCAAGAGAATCACTTGGACACAGGAGGCCGAGGTTGCAGTGAGCCGAGATCACAGCACAGCACTCCTGCCTGGGCATCAGAGTGAGATTCCGTCCCCCTGCCACTCCCCAACAAAAAAGAAGAAAAGTACACAAAGATTACACATCAACAGTTCTACCCCATTGGGAAACCCCACGAAAATTATAGTCCGGTAAACAATAAAATGGCATAATTCCTCAAGAACAAAGAAAACAAGAAAGAAGTCAAATGCAATGTAACACTTGAAATCTGAAAAGCCAGTGGACAAGTGTGAAAGACTAAGGATATCAGAGACAGTAACATTTGAAATCATCACTGGGAAAAACCCAGCTACAACCCGATCTTGTACCTAAGGACCATAAAAGACCCAAAACTTGATAGTGCCAGGGAGCTTCTCGCAGCTAGCTGTTATTTGCCCCCTGTGCCAAATTCACATTCCTGCACCCTTTCCACTCCATGTAATTCCTCTATATGAGGAATCTGATCTCATTCTCACTTTCTGAACCTGGACCATATAAATTAGGGAATTCTGCCTCACAAAATAGAGCAGCAATACTCTTTATTAGATTTTGTAAGTGCATATGTTTGTAGAACACTTATAGTTGCAGACATCTCTATTCATCTATTCTAAATTGTTCTTTAAACTATTTATGATAAATAGGACCTGTAAAGATATGCTCAATACCTGGTAGAGATACTTAAAACTCGGACAGTTGAAGAGCAGTGTAAGAAAGAAATGCTGACAGATAGAAAAATGACTAATTCTCATTGTAATTTAGATGCCACTTTGCCTTATTTCAGTTCAATAATTCAAAACACATGTTCAGTTGTTTACTCATACTGTATTTCCAGCCTCTGCTCAACATGAATTGTTTTCATTGTCGATATTTATCAGATGAACAACAAAAAAGTACACAGAAAAGCCTCAGTGCCTCCTTTTTCTCCAGCCAAGCATATTACACTTAAGCCACAGATTTACACACTTAGGCTTTGGAAAGTTTTCCACAGGTGTATTAACTAAATGATTCCCACTTTCACATCCTCATAAAAATGCATTCCTAGAGCCACAAATATATACCACTTACTTTTCATGACTGATGAGCACAGCTGCTTCAACTCAAGTAAGGGAATGAAAACAACACTTTCGAAAGAGTAAGCGTCAGGGAGCCCATTCACTAAAGTGCTATTTAAGTTATGACTATCTGCGATTTGTGATGTGTCCGAAAAAAGCTAAAACTAAGTGTCTCTAGTACCTTAATTCGCTCCTTAACAATGACTTGAGTCAATAACAAGCCACACCTTGAGTTGAGGGCTGATCTCAATTGTCCTTGCTCATGGATTTTTCAGAAAAATGTATTGAGCGCCCATTTTGTGGTTAATTCAGTGACTCACATTAGATAACATACGAAGGTCTTCATTAAAAATACATTTTGCTGGTTTGTGATTTGCTGGATACACTTATTTCTTCCATGTTTTAAAATATGTTAAAAGAGCACAAGATACTCCTGGCACCTGTTCGACTTCATAGTTCTGAGTGCCTAACACTGTCCCTGACTGGCCCGTTCTAGTGCTGAATCAGGCATGCATGAACCTCACTTGTCTCTTGTGGTCTTACTGCCCTAACAGGCAGTGTGCTTTAGCGGAAGGAACAGTTTTGCAGTTATATAGATCAGCGTTTATGTTCCAGCAATACCGATTACTCTGTCTGATGTGAGATATTTAATCTTTGTGCCTCAGTTTCCTACATTGTAACATGGTGATAAATACCTTACAGGTAAGGATGTGAAATCAGTGAGTATAAAGCAAAAGTATACATATGCTAATATTGTTATGGATGTTTGTGTGTGGGGCTGTGATCTGCACATAACCAGAAGGTTGCATTGTTGAATAGTCAAACTTATTCTTTGCTTTCCAGAAAAATAACAATCTTCCTCATCATTATTTGGGAAGAAAAGGAGTCAAGATTGGTAAGCAAGTCCTGATTGTTCTCTTCTTCTAACAGGAACCACTAATAAAGGGGCAAGCTTCCAAATTAATGCTATGAATAAAAGTTTCCTAAAACTTTAATACACAAGCACACAATTATCCTTTAAAGTGATAGCATACCTTGTGTTTCTATTTGCAATTAAAATTTTAATTAAGATTAACATTAATTGATGCCCAAAGGGCCAATAGCACTGTACTAAATCTTTCATCATGACAGGTGCTATAATGAAATCAGAGAACAGAATACAGAATGATTTATTTCTTTTTTTATGAGGAATAATGATTGCAAATAATGTCCTTTGTCTCTTTTGTTCTTCCAGTGAAGACTATAACAGACAGAGCAACAGGATCTTTAAATATATCTACTAGCTCCAATTAATCATCTCAACAATTAATGTATTTTCAAGTTCATTTCAGAAGCAAGAGCCCCTAATAGTTTAGCACACATTGCTAAAGTACTGTTTGAAAATGTGCATGTTTAAAATCTCAGTTTACTATCACTTTCTCATTTTTTCCCTCACTACAAGCCGTTAATGTTTATAAACTGAAGTAACATATTTCTAGAACATGAGAATATAGTATAAAATGAAATGTTTTATTAAATAACTTTTTCTCCATAGTCTAAGTATTTGAGCAAACTTATTCTACTGGTTAATTACACTTACTTCTTTATTTAAAATAAAAGCATACTGAGAATATCCTAAAATAGATTATTATGAATCATAAGTAAAAGTTTATTCATAACTTATAAAACATAGTGAAAAGTTTTTATAAAAATATGGAAATTTTGGCTTTGAATGGTTATACAATTTCAAATGGTTGTATTTATTTTAAAGAAATGTAAATGCAAGCCACTTTAAACTGAAGGATATTTTGCTAGCATCAGTAGGCAGTGCTGTTCTCTGAATGCTCTCATGCCTTAGCTACATATGTAAATGTGAGGTTCTGATAACAATATCACGTTCTAAGTGAATGAAAAAAGCAACTTTAAATTATGTCATAATGTGTTCCAACTACTTTATCCTGATCCGTAAAACAAATTTCAATCATGCATTATATAACCAAACAAGACCAGAAAGGAATCCCTGCTCTTAGAAACACTGGGTAGAATCTCTCTGGGAAGTAAATGACTAGTAAGCCTATCTGTACTGGGTGATGTGAGGGTGGTACAGGGGTATGTGCTAAAGCAGTGAGCACGGAAGAGCCAGTGAAAGAGGGGGAGTTGAGAGGAGTCTTCTGGAGAAGCTGGGAGTTTAGCCAAGTCTTAGAGAGAAGGGTGATCAGGGGGAGCTCATGCTTTCTAGGAAGAACAGTATGGACAAAGGAAGTCAACTGTAGGTGTAATGATTTTGTTTCATGAAGAGACATGTTGGGACAGAGCAGGAACATGCTAAGAATGCTGCACTGAGCTGTTGCTCTGTTCTTCTCCTTCCCATAAAAGTCAAAGAGGACTCTACATAATCACGCCTGGTTCCTTCACACTTTACTGGTATGCCAGTAGGTCTCCCTGTCCCATTAAAATTGTGTTTATCGAGGCCAGCAAACAAATGTAAGTTATTAAATCCATGGGGCGGTTTTGGGCACTTGTCTTCCTTTATCTTTTTCTAATATTTTCCTGTTTTTAAAATTATATTCAATTATTTTAAAACTTTCTTAATAAAATAGAGATGAGGATGATGATTGCTACTACGACTCTACCGTTTCTATTTCTACTGATAACCCCTCCACCAACTGTGATTCTTGTGTACTTACCATGGACTGGACATTGCCATGCATTCTGTATAGATGATACTACTTACTCCCCACATGAATCTTCTGAGACAAATTGTGTTAATATGCCTATTTTGAAATCAGGAAACTAGGCATTAGAAAAGTCATTTACCTTGTCGAGTGCAATATAGCTAGTATTTCTGGAACTGAAGTTAAAAAGCACGTCTGTCTCAACCCAGAATCTATTACCTTAACAGTGTGACATTAGTTTTGGTTTTATTCTGGGCTTTCTGGATGTCCCATTTCTGTATTTTTCATGGGCCTCTCTTTCTCAGGGAATCCCTTTGTTATTGTTGGCTTGCAGAGTTCTGTGCTCAGAGATATGTTGGTCTCATACTCGGCATCCGACTGAACATATCCATTCTCAGGCTCCCTCTTGTACACGGATCACTCTAAAATCTGTAGACTCATCCAGACAATTTTTCTCACCTCTACACCAATATTATCCCCTTTATTTTTAAATGTATTTTTATTTTTATTTTTATTTTTTTGAGACAGCCTCACTCTGTCACCCAGGCTGGAATGCAGTGGCACAATCTCAGCTCACTGTAGCCTCTACCTCCCGGTTCAAGTGATTCTCCTGCCTCAGCCTCCCAAGTAGCTGGGACCACAGGCCTGTGCCACCACCCACCACACCTGGTTAAGCTTTGTATTTTTCAGTAGAAGTGGGGTTTCACCATGTTGCGCAGGCTGCTCTTGCACTCCTGACCTCAGGTGATCCAGCCAGCTCGGCCTCCTTAAGTGCTGGGATTACAGGTGTGAGCCACCACGCCCAGCCAGTCACCTTTCCGTTGCACATATCTGTCTAGATGTCTCACCAGCACCTGAAAATTACGTATGTCCAAAGCTGATCTCCTTATTACTCTTTCCTGCAAAGTGTTTCTCCTTCTGTGTTCCATGCTGTAGAAAACAGTGTTTTCTCTCTTTTACCTACCAGAGCAGAACATGAGGAGTCAAACCTGCTTCTGTCATTCAGTCACTCCCTATCTAATCAGCCACCAAGTCCTCAACATCTCTGGAATTCACACCCTCTTTATTTGCCACAACAGCATCCTTATCTTTCTTCAGTGGCTTTCTACCTGGCGTGCCTGCCTCCCATTTCATATTCTTCTCTTCACCCCCATCCAACCTCCAATTAGCTCACCAGTAATCTTCCTAAAACGCCAGCTTACATCATATCATTTTCATTTGAAAAGCCTTAACTAACCCCATGTTGACTCGAGGATAAAGTCTAAAACCTTAGAACAACATAGCAAAACCTTCATGACTTGTCCAAAGCCTTCGTAACTTGTCTCCTTACATTCCCAGACTTATTCTCCTTGGTGTCTCCACACCAACTCTTCACTGAAATCACACCAGACTGTCTGTTAGTCCAGATACATGATGTAGCCTCTCAGGCTTCCATTCAACTCTAATATGTATTTAATGAAGGTCTAATATATCACATACTAAGCACTGATCTAGGCTGTTTCCTTCACTGCTATATCCTACTTTCTTGTAACGTTCTTGACAGTTAGTTTTAATTTACTATTAGTTTCAGCTTACAAGTAATACTTTAGAACTGGTAAGTACATCATTAATCAAAACAAAGTTTTCCGGTAGTTTTACTGATGGTGGATAATCTCTAGTAACATGCACTCTGGCATAGATTTTAAAGAGAAATATGCTAACATTGTTTTGTTCTTTCCTTTGGAAGTCTCAGATGCTATTTTTAATTAAAAGATTCTAAATAATAAAGACATGTGCACTCGATCCATCTAGCATTAAAATAACAACAGCTTAGAGACCTTCTTGGGTTCCAGATTGTTCAAAAGCTAAACCCATTAATTGATTTATTCAATTCAACAAACCTTGAAAATTTGCCACATTCAAGGGTCTGTATTAGGGGTGGCAGTCTTCTCCAAAGGGAAGACAGGTCAGAACACACTACTAAAATCCCCACAGAGGACACACTCACAGGATTCTGGTGGGTAGGGGCCATGAAGTGGCTTCATATTAGTCAGTAATGGTTCCCATGGTGAGAGTATGCTGAATCTGAGACTCAAAACATGGGGAAATTAGATTAAGTAGGGAAAGGGCGTAAGAACATCTGGGCCAGAGAAACTACCAAATGCAAGGCCACTCTTCAGTGGCTTAAAGTGAGCTTTAAGGAAGAAAATAGAAAGAAAAAAGAAAGCGGAAACAAAAATAAACAATTTGCATGTGAGTTATGTATCCATGTATCTTACACTAAAAGTTAACACTGTCTGTTGGTTAATTTAAATTTCCATTCACTGGAAATGTTTACTTTTCAATATAAATTTCTTTACATAACGATTTTCATTATTTATTTAAAATAAAACTACTCATTATTTTTTTTCTTCATTTTTCTAATAGATGACGTTTAACTGTGGGGTCTGCTTCTTCCCTAATCCTCATGTTCAGAACAGTCTTACTATATAAGATCATGCTGCATACCTGTCAGTGGATAGAAAGAAAATACCATATAGAATAAACATTTGTGTGTAAAAATAGAAGGATTTTGTTGTAAACCATCAAAAAGGTGTCACATGTTAAAGTAACATAAAATCTAACAATGAATATAAGTATTTTTCCCTAGCTTTTAAAAAACAATGCCTGTTTCATGGTTACAGTGAGGTTGTGATGATCTATCAGTTAATAAAATCATGGCACTTTTAAACAGGTTCCCTTCACATATAAGCTTCTCAACCACAATTTCCAGTCATTTGTTTTTAGGTCCCTTTGTTTCCTCTTGAAACAATTTTGTAGCTCCCTCAGGGCAGAAAACACATGGCACTTAGAACCACCTGCTAAAAATCATTCTCATAAATAGGCTACTTTCTAGTTAAAAATTATCTTTCAAGGTTTGAGATACCTTGTATCGTTAAGTGAACCTCTGAGGCAAAGAAAAGGTGCGCTGAATAAACAGTGCAATCTAGTCTAGTCTTGAGCTACTGGTCTGGGGGTGGTTGGGATACATTGAAGCCCTTTCACAGAGCCTAAGGGATCTCGGTTCTGCACCCAACTCCCTCCTGGAAGATTGTGCTCCTTCTTATCCCACCGAAGGCTCTTTGGTTTCCTAAAGAAATGGGGATGTCAGCTTTTACACTAACTGCACCTCTGTGACTGTGAGGAGTCAGTTGAACTAACTCCTGCTAATTCCCACACTAATTGCCTGGAAATACCGGTGGCCATGGCTCCTCAGACAGGGAGACAGGGGAAACAGTAATTATTATTATCTAGCCTTTCAGTTACTCCTAACTCCTCCCATGCTCACTACCTGGAGCAGATTTCAGACAACAAAATCTCAGCTTCTAGGTCTACTTGAAAAGCCACTCTGTTTCACAAGCAACAAAAACATTTTTGGACTCTGCATTATTATATGCTAAGCTTTTCAGTAAAAACCATTCAAGTTTTTCTAAGTAGTTCCTGAATACCCATTTTTTAAAAAAGCTCTTGCTATAATTTCCTGCTGTGATAACAAGTAATTACTATTTCAATAAATGATTTTTTATGAAGAATAATAATTGAAACTGAAATGATAAAGGAGTAGTTATCTTTTGCACAGATACAATCAGAGAGAACCATAAAAGGGAGCAGATATACTTCCTTTTTTTAATGAACTTCACTTTCAGATACAGACATTACTGGATGTGTATGTTTCTGTTATAGGTGTCTATGTATCTAAACTGAATCACATAATTTCTAACATAAAGAGTATATTTATAATTTGGAATATGAGAATTGTTATAAATTGGGATGGTTTTAATATTTTCTATATAAGGGTGAACTTCAATTAAATATAGCGTGATGATAGAATTCTTCATAAAAGGGACAATGCTGTGAGGCTAGGGTTTCTTCATAAGCAAAATGACATATCACCCCAGATTGAATGCAGAATCAGATATCAGAATCCAGCTGTCCTCTATTAAGGCAAACATTAAAGAGATTTCTAAAAATGTATAGCACTGGCCAGGCGCGATGGCTCACGCCTGTAATCCCGGCATGTTGGGCCAAGGTGGGTGGATCATGAGTTCAGAAGTTCGAGACTAGCTTGGCTAATATGGTGAAACCCCATCTCTACTAAAGATACAAAAAGTTAGCTGGATGTGGTGGCACAGGCCTGTAGTCCCAGCTACTGGAGAGGCTGAGGCAGGAGAATTGCTTGAATCCAAGAGGTGGAGGTTGCAGTGAGCCGAGATCACGCCACTGCACTCCAGCCTGGGTGACGGAGCGAGACTCTCAAAAATAGAGAAATGTATAGCACTGCAATTCTTCTCACCAATATTTTCACTTAGGAATATACAGTTACTGCTAATTAAAATGTTATTTAATATGTCATGAATTTGTTGTTACTATATTTCAATGACTTAATGAGTAAATGTTTCAAATTTCTTTACTTAAATTATGGTATATATCAGCAGATATTCCCCAAATGGAATCTCTTTGAGGTCCTCAACAATTTTTTTTAAGAGTAGAAAGAGGTTCTAGGTCCAAAAGTCTGAGACCTGCTGTTGTACAATATATACAAGTAATAATTTATCACAAAAGGGTGCAGGATTAAGGAAAAAGTCTTTTAACTAGTTATATATAAAGTATTTCATAGCTGAAAAAGAAAGAAATATATTTCTTCTTAAAGACTCCTCTGGGTCTTTTCTTGCTCATATTGTCTGATGCCTGCAGCCAGGCTCAAAAATGTATGTGGAATATGTATATCTTAGCAAACATGTGATTATTGGTGTGGGGGCAGGGGAGGAATCATATAGGGTAACACATGTTATTTTTCTTTGCTATTTGTCTTTTCCTTTCTCTTTTACTGTTTTTTGTTTGTTTGTTTGTTTTTTGTTTTTGTTTTTGTTTTGGTACAAATCAACACTTCTTTAAGACTGGTTAATTTTACTTGGTTTGTCCACTAGAATTTTTTAGAATAAGAACATAGTTAATCATAAGGTGATCTAGTTTCTATTGTAATTGCTTTCCTTTCATTAACTTATACCACCTATTTATTGGGCTTCCTAAATATTTGTTTAAGTGAACTATTTTTTTTTCTGGCTTATGCTAGAAGATTTATTTTTATCACTAATAAGGCATTAAAGACAGCTCTATCTGAGACATTTTGTCAAATGCAGGGAGCTTATGTTTTCATAAAATAAATACCAGCAATATTTTGCTCAATCGTTTTTGAATAATTATTTGAAACAAGTGTGGTGCTCATGCCTGTAATCCCAGCACCTTGGTAAGTCAAGGCAAGAGGATCACTTGAGGCCAGCCAGGAGTTCAAGACCAACCTGGGCAATAGAGCAAGACCCTGTCTCAAAATTAAAAAAATAAATAAATAAAACAGTAAGACAAAGGAAAGGAATTTGAACTGCTTGCTGTAAATATATATAAAGTTTCTTGACAACTGTTTTTTTAATTGCAAAAACCAAAATCCTCTAGTGTATCTTTTTTCTAAAATATTCCATTAGCGGTTACTGAAATCTGGTGGGTAGGTTGCAACCAACATTTTAGCCAAAGGAATAAGAAAATGTCAGTTTATGGGAAGGTATCATTTCAGGAAACACTGTCCTCTTTTCATTCCTATTCAATTATAGGCTAATACTTCTATGCATTTAAGCTTTTCTATGATCCGTCACTTCTTCGCCGTCATTGAATCTTCCCATCACCAGAAAAAACAAACACTGATTCTGAAGTCCTCTCCAACAGAGGTTGCTCTGTTCCTACTGTCTACTTCCCACAAGATAAGCAGTAGGAGCTGGTCTATTTCTTTATTTCTTACTCCTCAGTGCCTCTTAGAAACTGGTGGTTTCATTGCCATCTCTTAAAAAACCTTCACCACTTTAGATGCCACAGTTTAGTAGAGATCTGCAAAATATCCTCCCTCTTTACTTGATGTCTCTAGCAAATGGTTTACAGTTTTCCTCTCACCATCATCTGCTACCATCCTCTAAGTAACTAAAAAACAACAAACCTCCATGAGAAAGCCTCCTTCATGTTATCCATGTCAAAGATCTCTTCTGGTATCATTTCAACCCCTATCAGTTCTTTAACCATTGTCAGTTACTGAAACCATATTCCAATAATACAGTAAAATTTCTCACTATCTGCCAAGCCAGTGTGACCACGGGGTCCTCCAGGCTTCTAAGCTCTACAAGAGTTTTCCAGAACCATGTATAATAGTGTTCACTACAGATTCTCTATGCAGTCAATATGGAATCCTCACTGAGATTTGTCAATTCTTTTTCTAATTTCTTCTTAATTCCCTTTCTAGTCTTGTTAGAATGATTTCTTTGAGAACTTCGTTTTCATCAGTTTCTTCTGTGTACTTCAGTGATGTAGAGAAGGACTGCACAGCTCAGAGCACCACTCGTGAGTGGAATTTCAACCCAGTTCTGTCTGACTTGTCAGTTTCCACCCCCCTTTCCACACTACTTCTTGGGAGGGGCTACATCTTGCTGATTTTGATTTACATATGGAGCTAGCAAAACCTACACAGAACAAGAGTTCAACACACACCTGAACTGGTATTTAGAAAGCTTTGAAAATCATGGCTGTCATAACTAAAGAAGTTTATTAAGTAAAAATAAATCACAAAATTTAATGAATACACAGCCATGATACTTCGCTATTAGCAGCAATTTCTGTTCAATTACTAACATCCATAGACTAGCAAAGTCCAATTGGGAATTTGGTAAAATCTGACATGAAACCTGAATTGACAGGTTCTGATTTATATGCAGCCCTCGGGTTAACAATCCAAGAGTGAATAATATTTAACATTTCAACTTTAAAAGACTACTAAGACATGACATTTTGTCACTTAATTGTATTATTTTAAGAGGATTTTAATGAGGCTTAGACTTTATACATCTTTACTGTTAATATTCTTTCAAATGTAAAGAGACAATGCACACTACTCTATTCCATATTTCTCTTGCAAGTTACCAATTTAACCGAACACAAAGTAACTGGTGGTATGGATATTCACGTCCAAGCTCTATGTGACACATCTCAAGATAAAAATTCAGAATCATCATTTTTATACCAGATATCAAATGCTGTTGATTCTTGGGATTTTTTTTCACTAGTGAATTTTCTTTTTCTTTTCTTGTTCTTTTTTTTTTTTTTGAGACAGAGTCTCTCTCTATCACCCACTCTGGAGTACAGGGGCACAATCTCGGCTCACCGCAACCTCCACCTCCTAGGCTCAAGCAATTCTCCTGCCTCAGCCTCCCAAGTAGCTGGGACTATAGTCGAGAGCCACCACACACAGCTAATTTTTGTATTTTTGGTAAAGACGGGGTTTCTCCATGTTGGTCAGGCTGGTCATAAACTCCTGACCTCAACTGATCCACCTACCTCTGCCTCCCAAAATGTTGAGATTACAGGCGTGAGACACTGTGCCTGTCCAATTTTCTTCTACTGTGGTTATTTCTTTAGTTTCTACTGTACACTGATGATAATTATTTTACAGACATGAATAGTAGCAGCTTGACTGAGGCCATTTAACATAAATCATTCTACTTGGGGCAAATGTTTGTTGCTGGGGCCTACAAAACAAATTCCAGGAGCATGGTCCTGTCTGTTCATTTCCAAGTTATTTCCCAGTTGTTTCAAGATGCCAAGTGCAGCATATTGAATGCAATACTAATAATGATCTATGATTACTGAAGAGTTTTACTTTTGTGAAAATCCATACTCGGTAGACTGACTAGTCTTTCTTACTTGTCTAGAGCTGTCCCAGTGGATGTTGGTTGTTTTCATGTCCAGTATGGTTAGTGTCCCGCTTTCTCTCTCAAAAGTATCCTAGTTAGATAATAAATTATACTGTCACACAATTCCTTCAGATAATAAAACCAAAGGCCCACTTATCAAGCTCAGGCGTTCAACAGAAGACTTGCTTCTTGACCAACCTTCCCTGGCATCTGATAACTTCAGGAATCCCCAAGGAACATCTCTGGGCTGTTTTAAAAGCCAATATATCTAAGAGTAACCTTTAGTCATTTGCTTTGTATGTTTTTGTCATTTTAATTTTCTTGATTGAAAAAAAGTAGTTTCAAAATAAAATAAAATCAGTTAATTGGATATTTTTTATATATTGCCTCACAGGCTACATTTTCTAGAAGTTCACATAGATTTCTCAGTGTCTTAAGTGTTTTCTTACCGTTGTTATACGAGAGCTCTCAGGTGTAAATTTGGAGTAGAGTACTGTTATTTTAAAAAGACAGACAGAAATTGAACACGGAGCATTGAGCTTTGCCAAAGAGTTTAAATCGAAAATAATTATGAATTCTTCACTTTAGATAATATCCATAAGAGCATTCATATTTCTCAGCAAAGAGGAGGGTAAGAACTGTGGTTAAAAAAAAACAACAACAAAAAAAAACAAAAACTTAATGGAAAACTAGGTTGCGTAAGAAATTTTTATAGCCCTTTCAGTGTACGTAAGTAAGGTTATATACATCAAAAACATAAAGAATAATAATGTCTTTGAATCTTTTCTTTAATATACAAACAATAATATTTCTGCTGTTTTATTTTTTTATCTATAAAATGAAGGCAATGAGCCTTGTCTAAATGACAAATCACAGTTCAATAAAAGCATTTTAGTCTTGTAAAAATAAAGCTGTGAACGCATCTCAAAACACTTAGGTGCAAATAATAGGTTTGGAGGAAGGTGGGAGTGAGGGTGAGCTGCCTGAGGAGGAGGTCAGTTATAATTTTTACTTTCTTCTTGCAAGTCTTTCCAAGAAAGTGCCAAGTCTTAATGAGAATCTCCAGCAATCCAGCATTCCTTCCTCCCAGAATGGGACACTGATTCACACCCACAGAACAGCAGAAGCTCACAGGGGTCCCTCCATCAAGCTTGTAAGTACATTGGTAACCCCATGGTGCCACATTCACCTTCCCTGTACATCTTCCATATGTTAAGTTCTCAAATTCTATTTGCATTTTTACCACTGAATGATGGTGAACAGACAGAATCACTTTATAAACAAAAAGAAATGTCATTTATAAAGAAGTTAAATGTCTGACAAATCCTCACACTCTCTTTCTCCCTTTTTTAAACAAATGTATCATAAACGTGCTGAGCAGTCCAATGGAAAATAAGAACATTTCAGTTACAGCAAAGGCCTCTTCACATCGCAACTAGACCCAGTGCTACCGTAAGATGTGTCTGACAGTGGAATTTCTGTTTATTTAACACTAGGCAAAGGCCATTCTCTAGTGCTGTTTCTAAATTCTTGACCATCATGAGTTCACTCCTGTTAGGCACTCCTACACAATTATCCAAATAATTATACAAAAAAGAGAAAATATCCCTCAAATGAAGAATTTCTCTACTTTATAGAATGCAGCTTTATTCAACAATTGGTTCTGTCTTATTTTTTAAAAAATATGGATGAAACCATGTTAGCCAACATAAAATTACTTTATATTTACTGCCAGACCACAGATAAGACTATCATTTCTCCTGATGTTACTAACTCACTATATGGAACACAAGTTTAAATACTCTACTTATGCACCTTAGAAAAGAACATATTTACTACAGTTTGATCACAAATGTTGAACGTCTAGATGTAACGGAACCCACATTTAACACTTACGTAAAATCTAAAGAAAGACTCAATACACACACATATCACACGTGCAGTATTTGTTGTACTGTATCACTCACAAACGAAAATCGTGTTTTTAAAGAAGTATTTTTTAGTTAAAAAAAAAAGCTGAATGACAGTTAAATTCAAGTCCTTTAATGAGACTGAAGACAAAAATTAAACAAGAATTTAATGATAATTATAAAAATAAAACTTAAAAATCACAATCCTAATGATCCTGCAATAATGAAATGATATGATAATATACTCCTGAGACTATTCCAAATACACATTCCTTTTAGAAAACAATGTGGCATTACATTTCAAGAATAACATAAAAGTTCTTATTGATGTTATCTCATACATAAAATCATTCAGCAAAAGAAAAGCATCACATGCCATAGACACACACACAAAATCATCATTCTATCCCATAGAGTGCATCATGAGCTGTGTTCTTTGAAAGACAAGTTCTGTGAGACACTAATTGGTGTTATTTGAAAAAAAAAATGTCTGTGATTAAATGAATATAAGAAATGCTGAGTTCAGGGTTTCTTTTCTTGTGACTCTCTAAGAGAAGGATAAGATAGGCAACATTTCCCAATATATTTGACTATGACATTCTTACTTTATGCAATATCTTATGAGGCTGGTCTTTTGTAGAATATATTTATGAAAATAATAGTGTGGAAGCCAGGTGCAGTGGCTCATACATATAATCCTAGCACTTTGGGAGGTCGAGGTGGGTAGATTGCTTGAGGCCAAAGTTCCAGACCAGGCTGGGCAACATGGTGAAACAACGTCTCTACAAAAAAAAATTAGCTGGGCATGGTGGTGTACACCTATAGTCCCAGCTACTCTGGCGGCTGAGTTTAGAAGATCATTTGAGCATGGGAAGTGGAAGCTACGGTGAGCCCTGATCACACCACTGCACTCCAGCCTGGGTGACAAGAAATACCCCATTTAAAAAAAGGATAGTGTGGGGATTCCTATTGGATGTTTCATTTTTTTCTCTGTTATGAGGCCTTCTGTGTAACTCAGATGGAGAACACCAAAGCTCACACTCCTTGTATACTCAGCCCAAGAGTTTTAATCCTGCTCAGTAAAAAATGGTAACACTAGCAGTCCTGTCAATGACAATGCATGACCTGGTCCTTATCAGAGATTCAGGAAATTACTAGGTAGAAAAAAAAGAATACACAGTGCCCTACATTGTTTATGATACTGGTGTTGTGTGATCCGCAGTGCAAAGCTTAAAACCAAGGATTTTAGTCCTGAATGTACCATTAACTAACTTCATTGGTCTAAATATATCATAAACCTCTACTTGCCTTGTTTTCTTCATCCAAGAAATGGGCCAAACCATATTCACTATGTGTTTGTGAGGTTAAATGTAACTTACCTGAAGTTCTGGCAATGTTGGTGTAGTGTAACTGACTGCCATCTAAGCCATGCCCAGATTACAAGCTTGGATTAACTTGTAATTGTAATCAAAGAGGAATGTGATTAATTTTATAGTTCTGATTTCTTCCATTTTTGCCATTACTAACATTGTATAATAAAATGATGAAATATTATTCCCAGAAGCAAAACAGTTAAAAAAAAAAAAAGCTGCAGAAAGCAAGCTACTGAGAGACTACACAGCACACAAAGCATGAGGAGATGGCAACACTTACTGCGTAGATACTTGCTACCATTGTAATATACTCGGTGCCCATTTATTTACTAGGTGTGTATTGAGAGTTTACTTTGTGTTAAGTGCTATTCCAGGCGCTCAATAAAATGGTGAACAATCATGGTCTCTGCCTTCATGCAGCTTGTAATGTTTTATCTATGAAATAAAAATGCTGAAATACATTTGAAGGGCAGAATGTCGATCTGGTTTTGTTTTGTTTGTTGTTTGTTTGTTTGTTTTTTAGATGGAGTCTCACTCTGTTATCCAAGATGGAGTGCAGTGGCATGATCTCAGTTCACTGCAACCTCCACTTCCTGGGTTCAAGTGATTCTCCTGCAACAGCCTCCCAAGTAGCTGGGATTATAGGTAAGCACCACTATTCCTGGCTAATTTTTGCATTTTTAGTAGAGATGGAATTTCACCATGTAGATCTGTATTTTTTATAGCACTTAAAATAAATAAATAAAACAGTATTTAACCCAAAAGGATTCTTTTAGAATTAATTTTATGATGAAATATTAAAGTTTCCATATCCTAGATTCAAATCTAAAAGTTAAAGGCCTATGATTTAGAGGTATTTTGTTGCAATAGATGAAAATCTTTGCTTGAGTGCTGCTGAAACTGTACCAAAGGCAACAAAAACTACACCCAACAAGCTCTGGGGAATTAAAACAGTACTTTCTTTGCACCCTAATTAAATTCAATAAAGAATTTTAGTTTGTCAGGCTTGACAATCACCACCTTTCATTTCAACCATTTTAATTAAAGTACCTAGCAACTTGGCAGTTTTACCGATTAACTGAACTACCACTTAACTCTTTTAGAAACATCTATCAGATTCCAAATTAAAGTGTAGCAATAGCTGTTAAGTACATTATATGCATAATGGGTAAATATTTTTATTTCCTCCACCCACAATCATATGTCTATGCGAAAACAGCATATCAGAGCAGTTTGGGCAGCAGGATTGGGTTGGGGAGACGGCAATTGCAACTTCTTTGTCTGTGCTCTCTATGCTGTAATCATTAGTAGTGAAGGAAACAAAAACAATACAAGGCAATAATATTTTCCGACCTCCCCTTTGAATGCACTTTTCAACATTTTTCCAGGGGTATCTGGAAGAGGGAGAGAGTAGTTCTCAACCTGCCCCGACCCATACACTCTTTCCCTATGCTACATACGTGAAAGACTCCATTTACAAATGTGTGCTTCTGACCCCATATTAATTACATTTTCATATTTTCTGTACTTTTGATGCCCTGGCATATGCCAGCTTGCTGACTCAAGAGGAACTGCTCTTCTTAAGGCTAGTTAATTCCTAGGAATTATCAAGCTGCTTCTCTAGGAGCGTGCCTTCCATAGGCAAACTATCCAATATCAAGCACCTATTCCAAACCACCTCCTCTGTCTGGCTTTGACATTCCAGGAGGCAATATATTCCTCTGCCCTAGTCATCTCAGGGGCCAGTACCGAATAATTACAGAGAGGTCCTACACCCAGGAGCCTGCTGAAATTATTAAAAATGAGCCAATCCTCAGTCTGCTTACCCTGCTTCACTTTTCCCACAGAAACCACAATAAGTTGTACATACTGTACAACACAAAAGTTCCTGCCAGGGCCTTTCTCCTTCCTAACCCTGGTGCCTCTCTGTGGGGCCCTTCATGGGATGGTGTGCCCCCTCCTCCGGGAACTCTGAGTAACAAACATCTTTTCAATGGCAATTGTGCCCTGATCTGTTGGCTTCACAATACCTCAAGAATAACAAAACTTACACTTTAAAATAGGCTCAGATTTTTTGAGTTCTACATCTCCATCTGAAATTGCATCCCTGCCAGCTCACTTACAGACATCGCCATCTTGACCTGTCTAAAGCAAAATTTTCATTTTCCCAAAATCACATCCCCCATGTCAGTAAAAAACCTTGCCATTCATCCAGTCACTTGAGCCTGAAAACTTTCCAATCCTGCTCTCCATACACCCGCAAAAGTACATTCGATTATATTCTTCTCTTGCTTGAAAATTTTAAGTGGTGCCGCAGTCCTGAAGGGAACAAACGGATCTGAATAACCAGGTTTCCACTCAGCTCCTCCACTTTCCCTCTAGGTTACTTTGCTTCAGCAGCACTAGGTTTTTCTCAGTTCTGAGGCAGTGAAGCTCTTTTCTACCTCAGATCGTGGCACTAAGAACTTGCATTGTTTTCTTCAGGTGCCCACTTTCTCCCCCATCTTTCCAGGGCTAACTCTTTTTTATTCCTCAGGGCTCAGCTTGAACACAGCGTAACTGGCTCTTTCTTTGGCCATTATTTGGAAAGGCTAAGCCCCCTCTATATTTATTCATTTTTAAATTATTAGCAACCCACTTGTTTGTTTTCTTTTATGTTTCAAACCACTCGTCATGGCTGACAGCCATCTAAAACTTACCTGTTTACTTGTCTACCACTTGTTTTCCCACGTAGGTAAAGTATTATGATGGCAGAGAGGCCACATTTTCTTCATTGTTCTAAATGCTGCACCTAGTACTGTACTTGATACAAAACTGGCAGATAATGAGCAATGAATGAGTAAATGAATGATGAATAAATTTCTGTGTATGCACTCCTATTTGCACATACAGGTTACTGGCTAAGGCCTATACAGCATAGGCTGGGGATTATGTATAATTCCTCAAAGTCCTGCCTCTAGCTTTATCTCTTTCTTTCCCTCCCTAAAAGGCAAGATTCAAAATGAATATAATTTACATGTAAAATATTTCATTCCAGGACATATTTCCTTTTTCCCTAGCCACATCCCTGGCTATGGGTATAAAGTCTGTTGCTCAGGTATGTTTATCACACAACTTCCTGGGTCCTGGATAGATATGTGATCTTAGCTAGTACAATTAAGATAAATCTCAGAACTTTTTGAGAGCTACTGCAACAAAAGGCTGGCTCTTACCACTAGACTGTAATTGATGTGGGGCTAGCGTGCTACAGCCTTCTTGCCACCATATTGCTCTGGAGAATGAGGCTAAGGAACAAAGTTGAGCCAAACAAAGATGCAGAAAGGCCCCCAGTTCTCACAATGTTGGTTCTAACCAGCCCTGAAATCAGTCTCCTTGGCTTCAATAAATTTACTTTTTTGTTTAAACGAATATCGATTTTTTTATATAACTTTCACAGAAAGAGCCCTAGTTGACATCAGTGAGTGATAATGATACTATTACCAAGATAATTTGTATTTTACATAAAAATTGCTTTAAAATCTTTAATTCTTTAAATAATATCTTACAAATGATAGCAATAAACACATCTAAATTTTGGGCTTTGAAATCCAATACCTCATCCCTGGTGTGAATTCTAACTCTGTCATACACTTGCTGTGAAATATTGGTTAAGTTAAATATTGGTTAAGAATCTCTGTGTCTTTAAACCACAGAATATTTTACCTTAAAATGTACTAATTTTATCTTAGAATGAAGTGGGAAAATGCACTAGGCTCACGGCAGACATTAAACCAGGGTTAGCTTTCCACTATTATCTGGTCTGACTTTCCATCTGCTGCCCACTCCTCTTTGCCATACCAATGTGTGTTGCCATCCCCAACTAGTTTTAGCTGCAAGAAAACACGTAGGATAGAAGGAGTAACAATGTAGGGGACCATCCTAGAGCGTGGATGTGCTGGGTCACCTGACTCAGCAAAGGAGTAAATCTAAAGGCAGCACAAGTCTAACTCCAGAACATTTGAACTGTAGTGAACCCACTGTAGCAGAACCAATAAGAACATGGGCTGCAGAGTCAGAGGATTCTTGGCTTTCATCCTTCCTCTGCTACTTACTGTACAACCTTGAGCAAGTTATTTAGTTGTGCCTGTTTCCTAACCTGTAAGAATGAGGATAAATAATAGAATCTCCTCTTAAAAGAATAATGAGAATTAAATAGGCTACAACCCATAAAGCTCTTGGAGCAGTGCCTAGATTCCACCTCTACAGGAAGTGATTTCAGTGATTATTTTTTAAATAGTACATAGCTAGCACCATTCTTGATGTATAGTCATGAAGTAAATTTGTTTCACACAATGCATGCTTTAGGGCATTAGGAATTAATTCTCTCATAAGGATTTAGAAGGAATAGATATTGAAAGAACTCAATAAATATTCACAATTACTAGAGTTCGCTTATGGAGCTAATGAAGAGACAATTACATCACACCCACCCCGGGCAGCAAGGATCCTAAAAATCTTTTCCACACATATCTGAACCAGAAGTTCTTGTTCCCCATCCAGCCCCAGTTTAGAGGCCCACTTGCTAGCTTAGCTAACAAAGGAAACTTTCTGCATATAAGCAGGGACAAGGGAAAGTGTACAAATACTCTTAATTTTGCATTTTAAAAATTAATCTTATCATATTTGACAAAATAAAAAAATTGATGTACATACTAACATGTTTAAGATGAATAAACAAATTGACATAGATACATTCCCATAGGCAATTCCAGCTGGCTTTTGTTGTTGTTGTTGTTGTTGTTGTTGTTTTCTGTTTGTGAGACAGAGCTCGCTCTCTTGCCCAGACTGGAGTTCTGTGACCCCGCTTGGCTCACTGCAACCTCCGCCTCCCAGGTTCAAGCATTTCTCCAGCCTCAGCCTCCCAACTAGCTGGGATTACAGGTGTGTGCCACCATACCTGGCTAATTTTTTTATTTTTATTTTTTTAAGTAGAGACAGGGTTTCACCATGTTGACCAGGCTGGTCTCAAACTCCTGACTTGAAGTGATTCTCCCACCTCAGCTGCCCAAAGTGCTGGGATTACAGGCATGAGCCTCTGTACCCCACTGCCCAGCTAGGTTTTGAACACCTCAAAGTTTAAATATTCAACACTTTTACCTAAATTTTTTCTGCAAAACTCTTCAACAGGTTATCAGACAGGAGTAATATAAAGTACTTAAAGTCTTAGGTTTGATATTAACTCTGGGCCATAGATTGAATCTCTGAGGTCAGATGGACAGGCAGTAGGATAAAAAAAAAAAGTCACCAGATATACACTCTACTGGATTATTTTTATCTTTACACCATCCCGTTAGAGCAGTGGTTCTCAAAATATGCCTCCAACATTAATAGCATTGGCATGACCTGAATCCCACCCAGACCTACTGAATTAGATACTCTGGGGCGTGACCCCTCAATTTGTGCTGTAAGAAGCCCTCCTGGTTATTTTGATGCATGCTAAAATTTGATAACCACTGTTCAAGAAAGGTAGACTTAGCTTAGTCAGTGAAATCTATGTTAAAAAAAAAAAAAGAGGTCAGACATCCAGGCAGGATTAAGGATATACTCCCTCAAATCCAGTGTTTTCCAATCTTGCCTGTAAATTAAAATTCCTTGAGTTTTATATATATATATATAAATATATATATAATTTTATATATATTAATATATTAAAATTTTATATAATATTAATATATTAAAATTCCTTGAGTTTTTATATATATATATATATATATAAAAACTCAAGGAATTTTAATTTATATGCACACACACACACACACACACACACACACACACATATATTGGGCTGGACGAGATAATTCACGCCTATAATCCCAGCACTTTTGGAGGCTGAGACAGGAGAATTGATTGAGCTCAGCAGTTCCAGATTAGCCTGGGCAACACCGGAAGGCCTCATCTCTATGTTAATTTTTTCCTTTAAAGGAAGGGCTAAGGGAGACCCCATCTCTACAGATAATGGAAAAGTTAACCAGGCATGGTGGTGCATGCCTGAATACCGGCGCTCAGCTGCTAGGGAAGCTGAGGCAGGAGGCTCTCTTGAGCCCAGGAGTTCAGGGTTACAGGGAGCTACAATAGTGCCATGGCACTCCAGCCTGGGCAGCAGTAAGACACTCTCTCTAAAAAGAAAAACAGCAGCAACAACAACAACCACAATCAATGTTTGTGCCCCAGCACCAGGGCTGCAGATTTCAGATTACTGGGGCTGTCTTGGGCTTTGAGATTTTTAAAAAACTCTCCGAGAACTGACCAGGGCTGAGAACTTATTCTCTCTAAGCAGTAAGTAGTATAAAGGAAGGACAGAAACTCCATCGTCTCCAAACATTATATTATCAGGAGTTTAATTTCTAGCATTAGTAGATTTTAGTACCATCAGGAGTTAATGAACCTGTTTTTATCTCACTAAAATGCAAGGGTAAATATTTCTTAATTGACTTATCAAAATAAAATTTGGCAAATTTCATTGAACTGGATTCATCCGTGCTAAAACATAGCCTCAGAAACAAGACCTATGAAATAGCTTGAGTATGCCTAGCCCAGCCAACCCTTCTTTCTCATAAAACTCATTATTAAACTGCCTTTTGGGTCAGTATCAACCGGGATCACTGATATACCCAGCTCTGGTCTGGTACAGGTTCTGGAACTGCTCTGCATTGAGGACCAGCTTGCTGCTGTTGCGAAACCAGTGCACTCACTGACTGCAGCTATGTGTCTGCTGCTGTGTTCCCCTCCTGGGTGGCTGCTTCTGCCACTGCTGTGCTTCCTCTGCCTGCCTTGACCTCCCAAAGTGCTAGGATTACGAGGGGTAAGCCACCATGCCCAACTATAAGTACTCGTTTTTAATTGAAAACAGCAAAGCAAATGCATAAGAGGTAAGAAACTAGGCTAGATATTAATTCTAAGTTTCTATGATTCACGCTTCACTTGACAAAGTGATCTTTCAGGTATAGATGGTGGAGTCCTCATCTTGATAAATATGAATGTTTTGCTAGAAAACATTGCCATTTACTACCTGAAAGACTATTACAGTGAGTTTTCACCAATGAGGGTTATTTCAGGTTTTCTTTTTACGCAAGTATACATGCTCATTATAAGAGAAATAGCAACTACAAAACTAAAAATAACCAACCAGAGAGAATCACAATTAACAATTAGCTGTGTCTTTTTTCATAGCATCCGTTTTACCCAAAAAGGAATCATTTAACATATATACTCATCTGAAGCGTGGCTTTCACATTTCATAGCGTGCTTTGAACACCTTTCTAGATCAATGAATATAGATCTTTGGTTGTTTTTAATGATTGCTTTGTATTCTACTCTATGATTACATTCTATAACTTATTTTTAAAACTGCAGTTTTTTTTTTAAAGTCTGTATGTTTAAGAGATGAGCTATTGAATGAACCTTATCTAATTAGCATTATCAAATATGACAACCTTACTCCAGGGTGAAAAGGTATTTTTGGACCCATCCATTTGCCTTTTTCTACTGCGAAGAAGTAGAATCAAGCTGTATTCTTGCTGCTTTTAAGAGTTGATGGGAACAAGAACCCCTTTACAATTCCTTCTCCTTTTTATTATTAATGGAAATAAAGTATGGTTGGGGTGATCTTTTGAACTTGGAATTCCTGGCATGCTTATTCAGATCATCTACTAGCTCAGAAGTCAATTTACATCCTCCAGCGATAAGCTATATGTAAACAGTGTTTCTGTAGTATTTGCTAAGGGCTCTCATTCTACCAGTTTCTCTCTCTCTTTCACTATAAAAAAATTACTCTAATATTTTGAGAGATAATTCTGTAATATTTATTAAACAATCATCTCCTAATTACATTCCTCCAGTTTTGAATGTGGACATCATTGCAAGATTTATGGTGGCAAGTTGGTAGGTGGGCTGGCAAACAGAGGGCAGAGGTAGGAAGCCGCGTGTCTTAAGTATTTCATATATGATGCCGACTTTACTCAGGTCAACTCATCTGATTTTCATAGGAGCAGTCAGTGGTTTCTGTTATTTCCATTTTACTTAGGAAGACATTGAGTCTCAAATAATTAAATTTCTCAGAGTTACCGTACTAATTTCCTATTGCTGCTATAACAAATTATCACAAATTTAGTGACTTAAAACAACATAAATTTATTATCTTACAGTTTGGAGGTTAGAAGTTTAAACTGGGTATAAGCTTAAATCAGGCTGTATTCAAGGTGTGTTTATTTGGAAGCCCAAGAGGAGAATCTGTTTTCTTGGCTTTCCCAGCTCTTAGAGGCTGGCTGCTTTTCTTGGCTCATAGCCTCTTCCTCCAGTTTCAAATTCAGCAGCATATCATGTCATATTTTATTTTATCTTTTATTTTTTGAGATGGAATCTCACCCTGTCACCCAGGCTGGGGTGCAGTGGTGTGGTCTCTGCTCACTGCAACCTCTGCCTCCTAGGTTCAAGCGATTCTCCTGCCTCAGCCTATTGAATAGCTGGGATTACAGGCATGTACTACCATGCCCAGCTAAGTTTTGTATCTTTAGTGGAGTTGGGGTTTCACCATGTTGGCCAGGCTGGTCCCAAACCCCTGACCTCAGATGATCTGCCTGCCTCCGCCTCCCAAAGTGCCGAGATTATAGGCATGAGCCACCACATCTGGCCAGCAGCTTATCATCTTTAAGTCTCTCTCTATGCTGACTTTCTATCTCTTTTTTCCACTTAAAAGAACCTTAGTGATTCTGTTGGGCTCACCCAGACAATCTAGGATAATCTCTTCATCTCAAGGCCAGTTGATTAGCAAACTTAATTCCATCTTTAGTCTTAATTACCTTTTGCTGTGTAAACTAACATATTCACATATTCCATGGGTCAGAACATGTACATTTTGGGGGAACCATTATTCTCCCAACCAGAGTCACCCTGCTTGTTGGGTAGGAGCCAAATTTTGAGTCAAGTCCAGGTTTGTCGCCTGTTGGTGAAATTTAAAGACAGGTTCTCCTTTGCAAACATATCTAACCTGCTGCCTGTCACAATACATTCCATCATTGGAATTAATTTCTTTGAGGTTCATATGCAAAAGTCTTCAAGAATCCCCAAGTAAAATTCAGACATTATGGGTCCTCTGGAGAAGGTTTATCAATAGCACATTGAGTACACAAGGAATATTTCAGGGAAAAGAAGTGAGGGAAGAGGATAGCAAAGAAGGTCATCAAAAGGGAAGTGTGTTAGTGCCAATTTTCCTTGTAGCCTACTATGTAATTTGGCCCAGAGCTAGTAGATATGGATTTCCTTCTAATTTAGGCATACAAACATGCACAAACAGCATTGTAGCTTTCCTTCTGTCTATTTTCTAAATTATTAATCCTATTTACTACTACCTTGTTGTTACTTGAGAGTTTAAAGAAAATCAGTACTGTACCAACTAGAATGGGATAGAGGTTTATCTACAGAGATTGACACTAAATGTAATCAATTCAATCTGACACATTTTTATTGATTTCATAGTATATGCCAGTCACACTGCTTTAGAACTCACACATGCACAGACAGATTCTAATTGCATCTCTGACTCTGGATACATTCTGGCATACAAAAGGCTAGGTTTACAAACTCAGACCAGAGTAATCTAAATGAACAAAATGAAACATAGCTGGAATCACATGCCCTTATAAAATCAGGTGTCAGGCCAGATTTCTGAGAGCCTAAAGCTGGACCAGGGCAAGAGCATGTTTCTGGCCCATAAAGAAGGGACAGAAAGCGAAACTCCTTGCTCCAACTGAGTGGTCAATCAAAGATGCCGAGAAGGATTATGAGGCAAAATGACAGAGTCTAAAGAAACCAGAACAAAGCAGCCAGCTCAAACGGGAGGGGAAAGACTGAATCTAGGTAGGATGAGTCCTCTCAACCTCACTGGGGTAAGGAGGGAGATGTCAGGGTGTCCAGATGGTTGGAGTTCAAAACAAGTTCTATTTCTAAGATGTATTTTTACTCTTCTCAGTATGGATCCTATATTGTTCAGGATATCATCAGAAGTGGAAATAGATGGCTATTTCTGAGCATGAGTTTGATGAAAAGAGACACTATGAAGATTAAAGAAATTGTGTGTTTTGTCGGGGGAGTGAGGAGCATCAGGAAAAATAGCTAATGCATGCTGGGCTTAATACCTAGGTGATGAGTTGATAGGTGTAGCAAACCACCGTGGGACACATTTACATATGAAACAAACCTTCACATCCTGCACATGTACCCCAGAACTTAAAATAAAATATAAAAAAATAAATAAATGAACATTTTAAAAAAGAAATTGTGTGTTTGGTAGGTCCAGATCAATACATATATAAATCAATATACATATTGCCAGCTGGCAGTGATATTGAAACTAAGTCCAGATGTGCCTGGAACTTGAGGAGAGTGATGTAAACTGATAAGACATCAGAAGCAGGACAGAAGTAGAGAATGTAGAGTCGCTTGAACCTAGGAGGCAGAGGTTGCAGTGAGCAGAGACCACACCACTGCACCCCAGCCTGGGTGACAGGGTGAGATTCCATCTCAAAAAATAAAAGATAAAATAAAATATGACATGATATGCTGCTGAATTTGAAACTGGAGGAAGGGGCTATGAGCCAAGAAAAGCAGCCAGCCTTTTCTTTTCTAAGAGCTGGGAAAGCCAAGAAAACAGATTCTCCTCTTGGGCTTCCAAATAAACACACCCTGAATACAGCCTGATTTAAGCTTATACCCAGTTTAAACTTCTAACCTCCAAACTGTAAGATAATAAATTTATGTTGTTTTAAGTCACTAAATTTGTGATAATTTGTTATAGCAGCAATAGGAAATTAGTACGGTAACTCTGAGAAATTTAATTATTTGAGACTCAATGTCTTCCTAAGTAAAATGGAAATAACAGAAACCACTGACTGCTCCTATGAAAATCAGATGAGTTGACCTGAGTAAAGTCGGCATCATATATGAAATACTTAAGACACGCGGCTTCCTACCTCTGCCCTCTGTTTGCCAGCCCACCTACCAACTTGCCACCATAAATCTTGCAATGATGTCCACATTCAAAACTGGAGGAATGTAATTAGGAGATGATTGTTTAATAAATATTACAGAATTATCTCTCAAAATATTAGAGTAATTTTTTTATAGTGAAAGAGAGAGAGAAACTGGTAGAATGAGAGCCCTTAGCAAATACTACAGAAACACTGTTTACATATAGCTTATCGCTGGAGGATGTAAATTGACTTCTGAGCTAGTAGATGATCTGAATAAGCATGCCAGGAATTCCAAGTTCAAAAGATCACCCCAACCATACTTTATTTCCATTAATAATAAAAAGGAGAAGGAATTGTAAAGGGGTTCTTGTTCCCATCAACTCTTAAAAGCAGCAAGAATACAGCTTGATTCTACTTCTTCGCAGTAGAAAAAGGCAAATGGATGGGTCCAAAAATACCTTTTCACCCTGGAGTAAGGTTGTCATATTTGATAATGCTAATTAGATAAGGTTCATTCAATAGCTCATCTCTTAAACATACAGACTTTAAAAAAAAAACTGCAGTTTTAAAAATAAGTTATAGAATGTAATCATAGAGTAGAATACAAAGCAATCATTAAAAACAACCAAAGATCTATATTCATTGATCTAGAAAGGTGTTCAAAGCACGCTATGAAATGTGAAAGCCACGCTTCAGATGAGTATATATGTTAAATGATTCCTTTTTGGGTAAAACGGATGCTATGAAAAAAGACACAGCTAATTGTTAATTGTGATTCTCTCTGGTTGGTTATTTTTAGTTTTGTAGTTGCTATTTCTCTTATAATGAGCATGTATACTTGCGTAAAAAGAAAACCTGAAATAACCCTCATTGGTGAAAACTCACTGTAATAGTCTTTCAGGTAGTAAATGGCAATGTTTTCTAGCAAAACATTCATATTTATCAAGATGAGGACTCCACCATCTATACCTGAAAGATCACTTTGTCAAGTGAAGCGTGAATCATAGAAACTTAGAATTAATATCTAGCCTAGTTTCTTACCTCTTATGCATTTGCTTTGCTGTTTTCAATTAAAAACGAGTACTTATAGTTGGGCATGGTGGCTTACCCCTCGTAATCCTAGCACTTTGGGAGGTCAAGGCAGGCAGAGGAAGCACAGCAGTGGCAGAAGCAGCCACCCAGGAGGGGAACACAGCAGCAGACACATAGCTGCAGTCAGTGAGTGCACTGGTTTCGCAACAGCAGCAAGCTGGTCCTCAATGCAGAGCAGTTCCAGAACCTGTACCAGACCAGAGCTGGGTATATCAGTGATCCCGGTTGATACTGACCCAAAAGGCAGTTTAATAATGAGTTTTATGAGAAAGAAGGGTTGGCTGGGCTAGGCATACTCAAGCTATTTCATAGGTCTTGTTTCTGAGGCTATGTTTTAGCACGGATGAATCCAGTTCAATGAAATTTGCCAAATTTTATTTTGATAAGTCAATTAAGAAATATTTACCCTTGCATTTTAGTGAGATAAAAACAGGTTCATTAACTCCTGATGGTACTAAAATCTACTAATGCTAGAAATTAAACTCCTGATAATATAATGTTTGGAGACGATGGAGTTTCTGTCCTTCCTTTATACTACTTACTGCTTAGAGAGAATAAGTTCTCAGCCCTGGTCAGTTCTCGGAGAGTTTTTTAAAAATCTCAAAGCCCAAGACAGCCCCAGTAATCTGAAATCTGCAGCCCTGGTGCTGGGGCACAAACATTGATTGTGGTTGTTGTTGTTGCTGCTGTTTTTCTTTTTAGAGAGAGTGTCTTACTGCTGCCCAGGCTGGAGTGCCATGGCACTATTGTAGCTCCCTGTAACCCTGAACTCCTGGGCTCAAGAGAGCCTCCTGCCTCAGCTTCCCTAGCAGCTGAGCGCCGGTATTCAGGCATGCACCACCATGCCTGGTTAACTTTTCCATTATCTGTAGAGATGGGGTCTCCCTTAGCCCTTCCTTTAAAGGAAAAAATTAACATAGAGATGAGGCCTTCCGGTGTTGCCCAGGCTAATCTGGAACTGCTGAGCTCAATCAATTCTCCTGTCTCAGCCTCCAAAAGTGCTGGGATTATAGGCGTGAATTATCTCGTCCAGCCCAATATATGTGTGTGTGTGTGTGTGTGTGTGTGTGTGTGTGCATATAAATTAAAATTCCTTGAGTTTTTATATATATATATATATATATAAAAACTCAAGGAATTTTAATATATTAATATTATATAAAATTTTAATATATTAATATATATAAAATTATATATATATTTATATATATATATATAAAACTCAAGGAATTTTAATTTACAGGCAAGATTGGAAAACACTGGATTTGAGGGAGTATATCCTTAATCCTGCCTGGATGTCTGACCTCTTTTTTTTTTTTTAACATAGATTTCACTGACTAAGCTAAGTCTACCTTTCTTGAACAGTGGTTATCAAATTTTAGCATGCATCAAAATAACCAGGAGGGCTTCTTACAGCACAAATTGAGGGGTCACGCCCCAGAGTATCTAATTCAGTAGGTCTGGGTGGGATTCAGGTCATGCCAATGCTATTAATGTTGGAGGCATATTTTGAGAACCACTGCTCTAACGGGATGGTGTAAAGATAAAAATAATCCAGTAGAGTGTATATCTGGTGACTTTTTTTTTTTATCCTACTGCCTGTCCATCTGACCTCAGAGATTCAATCTATGGCCCAGAGTTAATATCAAACCTAAGACTTTAAGTACTTTATATTACTCCTGTCTGATAACCTGTTGAAGAGTTTTGCAGAAAAAATTTAGGTAAAAGTGTTGAATATTTAAACTTTGAGGTGTTCAAAACCTAGCTGGGCAGTGGGGTACAGAGGCTCATGCCTGTAATCCCAGCACTTTGGGCAGCTGAGGTGGGAGAATCACTTCAAGTCAGGAGTTTGAGACCAGCCTGGTCAACATGGTGAAACCCTGTCTCTACTTAAAAAAATAAAAATAAAAAAATTAGCCAGGTATGGTGGCACACACCTGTAATCCCAGCTAGTTGGGAGGCTGAGGCTGGAGAAATGCTTGAACCTGGGAGGCGGAGGTTGCAGTGAGCCAAGCGGGGTCACAGAACTCCAGTCTGGGCAAGAGAGCGAGCTCTGTCTCACAAACAGAAAACAACAACAACAACAACAACAACAACAAAAGCCAGCTGGAATTGCCTATGGGAATGTATCTATGTCAATTTGTTTATTCATCTTAAACATGTTAGTATGTACATCAATTTTTTTATTTTGTCAAATATGATAAGATTAATTTTTAAAATGCAAAATTAAGAGTATTTGTACACTTTCCCTTGTCCCTGCTTATATGCAGAAAGTTTCCTTTGTTAGCTAAGCTAGCAAGTGGGCCTCTAAACTGGGGCTGGATGGGGAACAAGAACTTCTGGTTCAGATATGTGTGGAAAAGATTTTTAGGATCCTTGCTGCCCGGGGTGGGTGTGATGTAATTGTCTCTTCATTAGCTCCATAAGCGAACTCTAGTAATTGTGAATATTTATTGAGTTCTTTCAATATCTATTCCTTCTAAATCCTTATGAGAGAATTAATTCCTAATGCCCTAAAGCATGCATTGTGTGAAACAAATTTACTTCATGACTATACATCAAGAATGGTGCTAGCTATGTACTATTTAAAAAATAATCACTGAAATCACTTCCTGTAGAGGTGGAATCTAGGCACTGCTCCAAGAGCTTTATGGGTTGTAGCCTATTTAATTCTCATTATTCTTTTAAGAGGAGATTCTATTATTTATCCTCATTCTTACAGGTTAGGAAACAGGCACAACTAAATAACTTGCTCAAGGTTGTACAGTAAGTAGCAGAGGAAGGATGAAAGCCAAGAATCCTCTGACTCTGCAGCCCATGTTCTTATTGGTTCTGCTACAGTGGGTTCACTACAGTTCAAATGTTCTGGAGTTAGACTTGTGCTGCCTTTAGATTTACTCCTTTGCTGAGTCAGGTGACCCAGCACATCCACGCTCTAGGATGGTCCCCTACATTGTTACTCCTTCTATCCTACGTGTTTTCTTGCAGCTAAAACTAGTTGGGGATGGCAACACACATTGGTATGGCAAAGAGGAGTGGGCAGCAGATGGAAAGTCAGACCAGATAATAGTGGAAAGCTAACCCTGGTTTAATGTCTGCCGTGAGCCTAGTGCATTTTCCCACTTCATTCTAAGATAAAATTAGTACATTTTAAGGTAAAATATTCTGTGGTTTAAAGACACAGAGATTCTTAACCAATATTTAACTTAACCAATATTTCACAGCAAGTGTATGACAGAGTTAGAATTCACACCAGGGATGAGGTATTGGATTTCAAAGCCCAAAATTTAGATGTGTTTATTGCTATCATTTGTAAGATATTATTTAAAGAATTAAAGATTTTAAAGCAATTTTTATGTAAAATACAAATTATCTTGGTAATAGTATCATTATCACTCACTGATGTCAACTAGGGCTCTTTCTGTGAAAGTTATATAAAAAAATCGATATTCGTTTAAACAAAAAAGTAAATTTATTGAAGCCAAGGAGACTGATTTCAGGGCTGGTTAGAACCAACATTGTGAGAACTGGGGGCCTTTCTGCATCTTTGTTTGGCTCAACTTTGTTCCTTAGCCTCATTCTCCAGAGCAATATGGTGGCAAGAAGGCTGTAGCACGCTAGCCCCACATCAATTACAGTCTAGTGGTAAGAGCCAGCCTTTTGTTGCAGTAGCTCTCAAAAAGTTCTGAGATTTATCTTAATTGTACTAGCTAAGATCACATATCTATCCAGGACCCAGGAAGTTGTGTGATAAACATACCTGAGCAACAGACTTTATACCCATAGCCAGGGATGTGGCTAGGGAAAAAGGAAATATGTCCTGGAATGAAATATTTTACATGTAAATTATATTCATTTTGAATCTTGCCTTTTAGGGAGGGAAAGAAAGAGATAAAGCTAGAGGCAGGACTTTGAGGAATTATACATAATCCCCAGCCTATGCTGTATAGGCCTTAGCCAGTAACCTGTATGTGCAAATAGGAGTGCATACACAGAAATTTATTCATCATTCATTTACTCATTCATTGCTCATTATCTGCCAGTTTTGTATCAAGTACAGTACTAGGTGCAGCATTTAGAACAATGAAGAAAATGTGGCCTCTCTGCCATCATAATACTTTACCTACGTGGGAAAACAAGTGGTAGACAAGTAAACAGGTAAGTTTTAGATGGCTGTCAGCCATGACGAGTGGTTTGAAACATAAAAGAAAACAAACAAGTGGGTTGCTAATAATTTAAAAATGAATAAATATAGAGGGGGCTTAGCCTTTCCAAATAATGGCCAAAGAAAGAGCCAGTTACGCTGTGTTCAAGCTGAGCCCTGAGGAATAAAAAAGAGTTAGCCCTGGAAAGATGGGGGAGAAAGTGGGCACCTGAAGAAAACAATGCAAGTTCTTAGTGCCACGATCTGAGGTAGAAAAGAGCTTCACTGCCTCAGAACTGAGAAAAACCTAGTGCTGCTGAAGCAAAGTAACCTAGAGGGAAAGTGGAGGAGCTGAGTGGAAACCTGGTTATTCAGATCCGTTTGTTCCCTTCAGGACTGCGGCACCACTTAAAATTTTCAAGCAAGAGAAGAATATAATCGAATGTACTTTTGCGGGTGTATGGAGAGCAGGATTGGAAAGTTTTCAGGCTCAAGTGACTGGATGAATGGCAAGGTTTTTTACTGACATGGGGGATGTGATTTTGGGAAAATGAAAATTTTGCTTTAGACAGGTCAAGATGGCGATGTCTGTAAGTGAGCTGGCAGGGATGCAATTTCAGATGGAGATGTAGAACTCAAAAAATCTGAGCCTATTTTAAAGTGTAAGTTTTGTTATTCTTGAGGTATTGTGAAGCCAACAGATCAGGGCACAATTGCCATTGAAAAGATGTTTGTTACTCAGAGTTCCCGGAGGAGGGGGCACACCATCCCATGAAGGGCCCCACAGAGAGGCACCAGGGTTAGGAAGGAGAAAGGCCCTGGCAGGAACTTTTGTGTTGTACAGTATGTACAACTTATTGTGGTTTCTGTGGGAAAAGTGAAGCAGGGTAAGCAGACTGAGGATTGGCTCATTTTTAATAATTTCAGCAGGCTCCTGGGTGTAGGACCTCTCTGTAATTATTCGGTACTGGCCCCTGAGATGACTAGGGCAGAGGAATATATTGCCTCCTGGAATGTCAAAGCCAGACAGAGGAGGTGGTTTGGAATAGGTGCTTGATATTGGATAGTTTGCCTATGGAAGGCACGCTCCTAGAGAAGCAGCTTGATAATTCCTAGGAATTAACTAGCCTTAAGAAGAGCAGTTCCTCTTGAGTCAGCAAGCTGGCATATGCCAGGGCATCAAAAGTACAGAAAATATGAAAATGTAATTAATATGGGGTCAGAAGCACACATTTGTAAATGGAGTCTTTCACGTATGTAGCATAGGGAAAGAGTGTATGGGTCGGGGCAGGTTGAGAACTACTCTCTCCCTCTTCCAGATACCCCTGGAAAAATGTTGAAAAGTGCATTCAAAGGGGAGGTCGGAAAATATTATTGCCTTGTATTGTTTTTGTTTCCTTCACTACTAATGATTACAGCATAGAGAGCACAGACAAAGAAGTTGCAATTGCCGTCTCCCCAACCCAATCCTGCTGCCCAAACTGCTCTGATATGCTGTTTTCGCATAGACATATGATTGTGGGTGGAGGAAATAAAAATATTTACCCATTATGCATATAATGTACTTAACAGCTATTGCTACACTTTAATTTGGAATCTGATAGATGTTTCTAAAAGAGTTAAGTGGTAGTTCAGTTAATCGGTAAAACTGCCAAGTTGCTAGGTACTTTAATTAAAATGGTTGAAATGAAAGGTGGTGATTGTCAAGCCTGACAAACTAAAATTCTTTATTGAATTTAATTAGGGTGCAAAGAAAGTACTGTTTTAATTCCCCAGAGCTTGTTGGGTGTAGTTTTTGTTGCCTTTGGTACAGTTTCAGCAGCACTCAAGCAAAGATTTTCATCTATTGCAACAAAATACCTCTAAATCATAGGCCTTTAACTTTTAGATTTGAATCTAGGATATGGAAACTTTAATATTTCATCATAAAATTAATTCTAAAAGAATCCTTTTGGGTTAAATACTGTTTTATTTATTTATTTTAAGTGCTATAAAAAATACAGATCTACATGGTGAAATTCCATCTCTACTAAAAATGCAAAAATTAGCCAGGAATAGTGGTGCTTACCTATAATCCCAGCTACTTGGGAGGCTGTTGCAGGAGAATCACTTGAACCCAGGAAGTGGAGGTTGCAGTGAACTGAGATCATGCCACTGCACTCCATCTTGGATAACAGAGTGAGACTCCATCTAAAAAACAAACAAACAAACAACAAACAAAACAAAACCAGATCGACATTCTGCCCTTCAAATGTATTTCAGCATTTTTATTTCATAGATAAAACATTACAAGCTGCATGAAGGCAGAGACCATGATTGTTCACCATTTTATTGAGCGCCTGGAATAGCACTTAACACAAAGTAAACTCTCAATACACACCTAGTAAATAAATGGGCACCGAGTATATTACAATGGTAGCAAGTATCTACGCAGTAAGTGTTGCCATCTCCTCATGCTTTGTGTGCTGTGTAGTCTCTCAGTAGCTTGCTTTCTGCAGCTTTTTTTTTTTTTAACTGTTTTGCTTCTGGGAATAATATTTCATCATTTTATTATACAATGTTAGTAATGGCAAAAATGGAAGAAATCAGAACTATAAAATTAATCACATTCCTCTTTGATTACAATTACAAGTTAATCCAAGCTTGTAATCTGGGCATGGCTTAGATGGCAGTCAGTTACACTACACCAACATTGCCAGAACTTCAGGTAAGTTACATTTAACCTCACAAACACATAGTGAATATGGTTTGGCCCATTTCTTGGATGAAGAAAACAAGGCAAGTAGAGGTTTATGATATATTTAGACCAATGAAGTTAGTTAATGGTACATTCAGGACTAAAATCCTTGGTTTTAAGCTTTGCACTGCGGATCACACAACACCAGTATCATAAACAATGTAGGGCACTGTGTATTCTTTTTTTTCTACCTAGTAATTTCCTGAATCTCTGATAAGGACCAGGTCATGCATTGTCATTGACAGGACTGCTAGTGTTACCATTTTTTACTGAGCAGGATTAAAACTCTTGGGCTGAGTATACAAGGAGTGTGAGCTTTGGTGTTCTCCATCTGAGTTACACAGAAGGCCTCATAACAGAGAAAAAAATGAAACATCCAATAGGAATCCCCACACTATCCTTTTTTTAAATGGGGTATTTCTTGTCACTCAGGCTGGAGTGCAGTGGTGTGATCAGGGCTCACCGTAGCTTCCACTTCCCATGCTCAAATGATCTTCTAAACTCAGCCGCCAGAGTAGCTGGGACTATAGGTGTACACCACCATGCCCAGCTAATTTTTTTTTGTAGAGACGTTGTTTCACCATATTGCCCAGCCTGGTCTGGAACTTTGGCCTCAAGCAATCTACCCACCTCGACCTCCCAAAGTGCTAGGATTATATGTATGAGCCACTGCACCTGGCTTCCACACTATTATTTTCATAAATATATTCTACAAAAGACCAGCCTCATAAGATATTGCATAAAGTAAGAATGTCATAGTCAAATATATTGGGAAATGTTGCCTATCTTATCCTTCTCTTAGAGAGTCACAAGAAAAGAAACCCTGAACTCAGCATTTCTTATATTCATTTAATCACAGACATTTTTTTTTTCAAATAACACCAATTAGTGTCTCACAGAACTTGTCTTTCAAAGAACACAGCTCATGATGCACTCTATGGGATAGAATGATGATTTTGTGTGTGTGTCTATGGCATGTGATGCTTTTCTTTTGCTGAATGATTTTATGTATGAGATAACATCAATAAGAACTTTTATGTTATTCTTGAAATGTAATGCCACATTGTTTTCTAAAAGGAATGTGTATTTGGAATAGTCTCAGGAGTATATTATCATATCATTTCATTATTGCAGGATCATTAGGATTGTGATTTTTAAGTTTTATTTTTATAATTATCATTAAATTCTTGTTTAATTTTTGTCTTCAGTCTCATTAAAGGACTTGAATTTAACTGTCATTCAGCTTTTTTTTTTAACTAAAAAATACTTCTTTAAAAACACGATTTTCGTTTGTGAGTGATACAGTACAACAAATACTGCACGTGTGATATGTGTGTGTATTGAGTCTTTCTTTAGATTTTACGTAAGTGTTAAATGTGGGTTCCGTTACATCTAGACGTTCAACATTTGTGATCAAACTGTAGTAAATATGTTCTTTTCTAAGGTGCATAAGTAGAGTATTTAAACTTGTGTTCCATATAGTGAGTTAGTAACATCAGGAGAAATGATAGTCTTATCTGTGGTCTGGCAGTAAATATAAAGTAATTTTATGTTGGCTAACATGGTTTCATCCATATTTTTAAAAAATAAGACAGAACCAATTGTTGAATAAAGCTGCATTCTATAAAGTAGAGAAATTCTTCATTTGAGGGATATTTTCTCTTTTTTGTATAATTATTTGGATAATTGTGTAGGAGTGCCTAACAGGAGTGAACTCATGATGGTCAAGAATTTAGAAACAGCACTAGAGAATGGCCTTTGCCTAGTGTTAAATAAACAGAAATTCCACTGTCAGACACATCTTACGGTAGCACTGGGTCTAGTTGCGATGTGAAGAGGCCTTTGCTGTAACTGAAATGTTCTTATTTTCCATTGGACTGCTCAGCACGTTTATGATACATTTGTTTAAAAAAGGGAGAAAGAGAGTGTGAGGATTTGTCAGACATTTAACTTCTTTATAAATGACATTTCTTTTTGTTTATAAAGTGATTCTGTCTGTTCACCATCATTCAGTGGTAAAAATGCAAATAGAATTTGAGAACTTAACATATGGAAGATGTACAGGGAAGGTGAATGTGGCACCATGGGGTTACCAATGTACTTACAAGCTTGATGGAGGGACCCCTGTGAGCTTCTGCTGTTCTGTGGGTGTGAATCAGTGTCCCATTCTGGGAGGAAGGAATGCTGGATTGCTGGAGATTCTCATTAAGACTTGGCACTTTCTTGGAAAGACTTGCAAGAAGAAAGTAAAAATTATAACTGACCTCCTCCTCAGGCAGCTCACCCTCACTCCCACCTTCCTCCAAACCTATTATTTGCACCTAAGTGTTTTGAGATGCGTTCACAGCTTTATTTTTACAAGACTAAAATGCTTTTATTGAACTGTGATTTGTCATTTAGACAAGGCTCATTGCCTTCATTTTATAGATAAAAAAATAAAACAGCAGAAATATTATTGTTTGTATATTAAAGAAAAGATTCAAAGACATTATTATTCTTTATGTTTTTGATGTATATAACCTTACTTACGTACACTGAAAGGGCTATAAAAATTTCTTACGCAACCTAGTTTTCCATTAAGTTTTTGTTTTTTTTTGTTGTTGTTTTTTTTTAACCACAGTTCTTACCCTCCTCTTTGCTGAGAAATATGAATGCTCTTATGGATATTATCTAAAGTGAAGAATTCATAATTATTTTCGATTTAAACTCTTTGGCAAAGCTCAATGCTCCGTGTTCAATTTCTGTCTGTCTTTTTAAAATAACAGTACTCTACTCCAAATTTACACCTGAGAGCTCTCGTATAACAACGGTAAGAAAACACTTAAGACACTGAGAAATCTATGTGAACTTCTAGAAAATGTAGCCTGTGAGGCAATATATAAAAAATATCCAATTAACTGATTTTATTTTATTTTGAAACTACTTTTTTTCAATCAAGAAAATTAAAATGACAAAAACATACAAAGCAAATGACTAAAGGTTACTCTTAGATATATTGGCTTTTAAAACAGCCCAGAGATGTTCCTTGGGGATTCCTGAAGTTATCAGATGCCAGGGAAGGTTGGTCAAGAAGCAAGTCTTCTGTTGAACGCCTGAGCTTGATAAGTGGGCCTTTGGTTTTATTATCTGAAGGAATTGTGTGACAGTATAATTTATTATCTAACTAGGATACTTTTGAGAGAGAAAGCGGGACACTAACCATACTGGACATGAAAACAACCAACATCCACTGGGACAGCTCTAGACAAGTAAGAAAGACTAGTCAGTCTACCGAGTATGGATTTTCACAAAAGTAAAACTCTTCAGTAATCATAGATCATTATTAGTATTGCATTCAATATGCTGCACTTGGCATCTTGAAACAACTGGGAAATAACTTGGAAATGAACAGACAGGACCATGCTCCTGGAATTTGTTTTGTAGGCCCCAGCAACAAACATTTGCCCCAAGTAGAATGATTTATGTTAAATGGCCTCAGTCAAGCTGCTACTATTCATGTCTGTAAAATAATTATCATCAGTGTACAGTAGAAACTAAAGAAATAACCACAGTAGAAGAAAATTGGACAGGCACAGTGTCTCACGCCTGTAATCTCAACATTTTGGGAGGCAGAGGTAGGTGGATCAGTTGAGGTCAGGAGTTTATGACCAGCCTGACCAACATGGAGAAACCCCGTCTTTACCAAAAATACAAAAATTAGCTGTGTGTGGTGGCTCTCGACTATAGTCCCAGCTACTTGGGAGGCTGAGGCAGGAGAATTGCTTGAGCCTAGGAGGTGGAGGTTGCGGTGAGCCGAGATTGTGCCCCTGTACTCCAGAGTGGGTGATAGAGAGAGACTCTGTCTCAAAAAAAAAAAAAAGAACAAGAAAAGAAAAAGAAAATTCACTAGTGAAAAAAAATCCCAAGAATCAACAGCATTTGATATCTGGTATAAAAATGATGATTCTGAATTTTTATCTTGAGATGTGTCACATAGAGCTTGGACGTGAATATCCATACCACCAGTTACTTTGTGTTCGGTTAAATTGGTAACTTGCAAGAGAAATATGGAATAGAGTAGTGTGCATTGTCTCTTTACATTTGAAAGAATATTAACAGTAAAGATGTATAAAGTCTAAGCCTCATTAAAATCCTCTTAAAATAATACAATTAAGTGACAAAATGTCATGTCTTAGTAGTCTTTTAAAGTTGAAATGTTAAATATTATTCACTCTTGGATTGTTAACCCGAGGGCTGCATATAAATCAGAACCTGTCAATTCAGGTTTCATGTCAGATTTTCCCAAATTCCCAATTGGACTTTGCTAGTCTATGGATGTTAGTAATTGAACAGAAATTGCTGCTAATAGCGAAGTATCATGGCTGTGTATTCATTAAATTTTGTGATTTATTTTTACTTAATAAACTTCTTTAGTTATGACAGCCATGATTTTCAAAGCTTTCTAAATACCAGTTCAGGTGTGTGTTGAACTCTTGTTCTGTGTAGGTTTTGCTAGCTCCATATGTAAATCAAAATCAGCAAGATGTAGCCCCTCCCAAGAAGTAGTGTGGAAAGGGGGGTGGAAACTGACAAGTCAGACAGAACTGGGTTGAAATTCCACTCACGAGTGGTGCTCTGAGCTGTGCAGTCCTTCTCTACATCACTGAAGTACACAGAAGAAACTGATGAAAACGAAGTTCTCAAAGAAATCATTCTAACAAGACTAGAAAGGGAATTAAGAAGAAATTAGAAAAAGAATTGACAAATCTCAGTGAGGATTCCATATTGACTGCATAGAGAATCTGTAGTGAACACTATTATACATGGTTCTGGAAAACTCTTGTAGAGCTTAGAAGCCTGGAGGACCCCGTGGTCACACTGGCTTGGCAGATAGTGAGAAATTTTACTGTATTATTGGAATATGGTTTCAGTAACTGACAATGGTTAAAGAACTGATAGGGGTTGAAATGATACCAGAAGAGATCTTTGACATGGATAACATGAAGGAGGCTTTCTCATGGAGGTTTGTTGTTTTTTAGTTACTTAGAGGATGGTAGCAGATGATGGTGAGAGGAAAACTGTAAACCATTTGCTAGAGACATCAAGTAAAGAGGGAGGATATTTTGCAGATCTCTACTAAACTGTGGCATCTAAAGTGGTGAAGGTTTTTTAAGAGATGGCAATGAAACCACCAGTTTCTAAGAGGCACTGAGGAGTAAGAAATAAAGAAATAGACCAGCTCCTACTGCTTATCTTGTGGGAAGTAGACAGTAGGAACAGAGCAACCTCTGTTGGAGAGGACTTCAGAATCAGTGTTTGTTTTTTCTGGTGATGGGAAGATTCAATGACGGCGAAGAAGTGACGGATCATAGAAAAGCTTAAATGCATAGAAGTATTAGCCTATAATTGAATAGGAATGAAAAGAGGACAGTGTTTCCTGAAATGATACCTTCCCATAAACTGACATTTTCTTATTCCTTTGGCTAAAATGTTGGTTGCAACCTACCCACCAGATTTCAGTAACCGCTAATGGAATATTTTAGAAAAAAGATACACTAGAGGATTTTGGTTTTTGCAATTAAAAAAACAGTTGTCAAGAAACTTTATATATATTTACAGCAAGCAGTTCAAATTCCTTTCCTTTGTCTTACTGTTTTATTTATTTATTTTTTTAATTTTGAGACAGGGTCTTGCTCTATTGCCCAGGTTGGTCTTGAACTCCTGGCTGGCCTCAAGTGATCCTCTTGCCTTGACTTACCAAGGTGCTGGGATTACAGGCATGAGCACCACACTTGTTTCAAATAATTATTCAAAAACGATTGAGCAAAATATTGCTGGTATTTATTTTATGAAAACATAAGCTCCCTGCATTTGACAAAATGTCTCAGATAGAACTGTCTTTAATGCCTTATTAGTGATAAAAATAAATCTTCTAGCATAAGCCAGAAAAAAAAATAGTTCACTTAAACAAATATTTAGGAAGCCCAATAAATAGGTGGTATAAGTTAATGAAAGGAAAGCAATTACAATAGAAACTAGATCACCTTATGATTAACTATGTTCTTATTCTAAAAAATTCTAGTGGACAAACCAAGTAAAATTAACCAGTCTTAAAGAAGTGTTGATTTGTACCAAAACAAAAACAAAAACAAAAAACAAACAAACAAACAAAAAACAGTAAAAGAGAAAGGAAAAGACAAATAGCAAAGAAAAATAACATGTGTTACCCTATATGATTCCTCCCCTGCCCCCACACCAATAATCACATGTTTGCTAAGATATACATATTCCACATACATTTTTGAGCCTGGCTGCAGGCATCAGACAATATGAGCAAGAAAAGACCCAGAGGAGTCTTTAAGAAGAAATATATTTCTTTCTTTTTCAGCTATGAAATACTTTATATATAACTAGTTAAAAGACTTTTTCCTTAATCCTGCACCCTTTTGTGATAAATTATTACTTGTATATATTGTACAACAGCAGGTCTCAGACTTTTGGACCTAGAACCTCTTTCTACTCTTAAAAAAAATTGTTGAGGACCTCAAAGAGATTCCATTTGGGGAATATCTGCTGATATATACCATAATTTAAGTAAAGAAATTTGAAACATTTACTCATTAAGTCATTGAAATATAGTAACAACAAATTCATGACATATTAAATAACATTTTAATTAGCAGTAACTGTATATTCCTAAGTGAAAATATTGGTGAGAAGAATTGCAGTGCTATACATTTCTCTATTTTTGAGAGTCTCGCTCCGTCACCCAGGCTGGAGTGCAGTGGCGTGATCTCGGCTCACTGCAACCTCCACCTCTTGGATTCAAGCAATTCTCCTGCCTCAGCCTCTCCAGTAGCTGGGACTACAGGCCTGTGCCACCACATCCAGCTAACTTTTTGTATCTTTAGTAGAGATGGGGTTTCACCATATTAGCCAAGCTAGTCTCGAACTTCTGAACTCATGATCCACCCACCTTGGCCCAACATGCCGGGATTACAGGCGTGAGCCATCGCGCCTGGCCAGTGCTATACATTTTTAGAAATCTCTTTAATGTTTGCCTTAATAGAGGACAGCTGGATTCTGATATCTGATTCTGCATTCAATCTGGGGTGATATGTCATTTTGCTTATGAAGAAACCCTAGCCTCACAGCATTGTCCCTTTTATGAAGAATTCTATCATCACGCTATATTTAATTGAAGTTCACCCTTATATAGAAAATATTAAAACCATCCCAATTTATAACAATTCTCATATTCCAAATTATAAATATACTCTTTATGTTAGAAATTATGTGATTCAGTTTAGATACATAGACACCTATAACAGAAACATACACATCCAGTAATGTCTGTATCTGAAAGTGAAGTTCATTAAAAAAAGGAAGTATATCTGCTCCCTTTTATGGTTCTCTCTGATTGTATCTGTGCAAAAGATAACTACTCCTTTATCATTTCAGTTTCAATTATTATTCTTCATAAAAAATCATTTATTGAAATAGTAATTACTTGTTATCACAGCAGGAAATTATAGCAAGAGCTTTTTTAAAAAATGGGTATTCAGGAACTACTTAGAAAAACTTGAATGGTTTTTACTGAAAAGCTTAGCATATAATAATGCAGAGTCCAAAAATGTTTTTGTTGCTTGTGAAACAGAGTGGCTTTTCAAGTAGACCTAGAAGCTGAGATTTTGTTGTCTGAAATCTGCTCCAGGTAGTGAGCATGGGAGGAGTTAGGAGTAACTGAAAGGCTAGATAATAATAATTACTGTTTCCCCTGTCTCCCTGTCTGAGGAGCCATGGCCACCGGTATTTCCAGGCAATTAGTGTGGGAATTAGCAGGAGTTAGTTCAACTGACTCCTCACAGTCACAGAGGTGCAGTTAGTGTAAAAGCTGACATCCCCATTTCTTTAGGAAACCAAAGAGCCTTCGGTGGGATAAGAAGGAGCACAATCTTCCAGGAGGGAGTTGGGTGCAGAACCGAGATCCCTTAGGCTCTGTGAAAGGGCTTCAATGTATCCCAACCACCCCCAGACCAGTAGCTCAAGACTAGACTAGATTGCACTGTTTATTCAGCGCACCTTTTCTTTGCCTCAGAGGTTCACTTAACGATACAAGGTATCTCAAACCTTGAAAGATAATTTTTAACTAGAAAGTAGCCTATTTATGAGAATGATTTTTAGCAGGTGGTTCTAAGTGCCATGTGTTTTCTGCCCTGAGGGAGCTACAAAATTGTTTCAAGAGGAAACAAAGGGACCTAAAAACAAATGACTGGAAATTGTGGTTGAGAAGCTTATATGTGAAGGGAACCTGTTTAAAAGTGCCATGATTTTATTAACTGATAGATCATCACAACCTCACTGTAACCATGAAACAGGCATTGTTTTTTAAAAGCTAGGGAAAAATACTTATATTCATTGTTAGATTTTATGTTACTTTAACATGTGACACCTTTTTGATGGTTTACAACAAAATCCTTCTATTTTTACACACAAATGTTTATTCTATATGGTATTTTCTTTCTATCCACTGACAGGTATGCAGCATGATCTTATATAGTAAGACTGTTCTGAACATGAGGATTAGGGAAGAAGCAGACCCCACAGTTAAACGTCATCTATTAGAAAAATGAAGAAAAAAAATAATGAGTAGTTTTATTTTAAATAAATAATGAAAATCGTTATGTAAAGAAATTTATATTGAAAAGTAAACATTTCCAGTGAATGGAAATTTAAATTAACCAACAGACAGTGTTAACTTTTAGTGTAAGATACATGGATACATAACTCACATGCAAATTGTTTATTTTTGTTTCCGCTTTCTTTTTTCTTTCTATTTTCTTCCTTAAAGCTCACTTTAAGCCACTGAAGAGTGGCCTTGCATTTGGTAGTTTCTCTGGCCCAGATGTTCTTACGCCCTTTCCCTACTTAATCTAATTTCCCCATGTTTTGAGTCTCAGATTCAGCATACTCTCACCATGGGAACCATTACTGACTAATATGAAGCCACTTCATGGCCCCTACCCACCAGAATCCTGTGAGTGTGTCCTCTGTGGGGATTTTAGTAGTGTGTTCTGACCTGTCTTCCCTTTGGAGAAGACTGCCACCCCTAATACAGACCCTTGAATGTGGCAAATTTTCAAGGTTTGTTGAATTGAATAAATCAATTAATGGGTTTAGCTTTTGAACAATCTGGAACCCAAGAAGGTCTCTAAGCTGTTGTTATTTTAATGCTAGATGGATCGAGTGCACATGTCTTTATTATTTAGAATCTTTTAATTAAAAATAGCATCTGAGACTTCCAAAGGAAAGAACAAAACAATGTTAGCATATTTCTCTTTAAAATCTATGCCAGAGTGCATGTTACTAGAGATTATCCACCATCAGTAAAACTACCGGAAAACTTTGTTTTGATTAATGATGTACTTACCAGTTCTAAAGTATTACTTGTAAGCTGAAACTAATAGTAAATTAAAACTAACTGTCAAGAACGTTACAAGAAAGTAGGATATAGCAGTGAAGGAAACAGCCTAGATCAGTGCTTAGTATGTGATATATTAGACCTTCATTAAATACATATTAGAGTTGAATGGAAGCCTGAGAGGCTACATCATGTATCTGGACTAACAGACAGTCTGGTGTGATTTCAGTGAAGAGTTGGTGTGGAGACACCAAGGAGAATAAGTCTGGGAATGTAAGGAGACAAGTTACGAAGGCTTTGGACAAGTCATGAAGGTTTTGCTATGTTGTTCTAAGGTTTTAGACTTTATCCTCGAGTCAACATGGGGTTAGTTAAGGCTTTTCAAATGAAAATGATATGATGTAAGCTGGCGTTTTAGGAAGATTACTGGTGAGCTAATTGGAGGTTGGATGGGGGTGAAGAGAAGAATATGAAATGGGAGGCAGGCACGCCAGGTAGAAAGCCACTGAAGAAAGATAAGGATGCTGTTGTGGCAAATAAAGAGGGTGTGAATTCCAGAGATGTTGAGGACTTGGTGGCTGATTAGATAGGGAGTGACTGAATGACAGAAGCAGGTTTGACTCCTCATGTTCTGCTCTGGTAGGTAAAAGAGAGAAAACACTGTTTTCTACAGCATGGAACACAGAAGGAGAAACACTTTGCAGGAAAGAGTAATAAGGAGATCAGCTTTGGACATACGTAATTTTCAGGTGCTGGTGAGACATCTAGACAGATATGTGCAACGGAAAGGTGACTGGCTGGGCGTGGTGGCTCACACCTGTAATCCCAGCACTTAAGGAGGCCGAGCTGGCTGGATCACCTGAGGTCAGGAGTGCAAGAGCAGCCTGCGCAACATGGTGAAACCCCACTTCTACTGAAAAATACAAAGCTTAACCAGGTGTGGTGGGTGGTGGCACAGGCCTGTGGTCCCAGCTACTTGGGAGGCTGAGGCAGGAGAATCACTTGAACCGGGAGGTAGAGGCTACAGTGAGCTGAGATTGTGCCACTGCATTCCAGCCTGGGTGACAGAGTGAGGCTGTCTCAAAAAAATAAAAATAAAAATAAAAATACATTTAAAAATAAAGGGGATAATATTGGTGTAGAGGTGAGAAAAATTGTCTGGATGAGTCTACAGATTTTAGAGTGATCCGTGTACAAGAGGGAGCCTGAGAATGGATATGTTCAGTCGGATGCCGAGTATGAGACCAACATATCTCTGAGCACAGAACTCTGCAAGCCAACAATAACAAAGGGATTCCCTGAGAAAGAGAGGCCCATGAAAAATACAGAAATGGGACATCCAGAAAGCCCAGAATAAAACCAAAACTAATGTCACACTGTTAAGGTAATAGATTCTGGGTTGAGACAGACGTGCTTTTTAACTTCAGTTCCAGAAATACTAGCTATATTGCACTCGACAAGGTAAATGACTTTTCTAATGCCTAGTTTCCTGATTTCAAAATAGGCATATTAACACAATTTGTCTCAGAAGATTCATGTGGGGAGTAAGTAGTATCATCTATACAGAATGCATGGCAATGTCCAGTCCATGATAAGTACACAAGAATCACAGTTGGTGGAGGGGTTATCAGTAGAAATAGAAACGGTAGAGTCGTAGTAGCAATCATCATCCTCATCTCTATTTTATTAAGAAAGTTTTAAAATAATTGAATATAATTTTAAAAACAGGAAAATATTAGAAAAAGATAAAGGAAGACAAGTGCCCAAAACCGCCCCATGGATTTAATAACTTACATTTGTTTGCTGGCCTCGATAAACACAATTTTAATGGGACAGGGAGACCTACTGGCATACCAGTAAAGTGTGAAGGAACCAGGCGTGATTATGTAGAGTCCTCTTTGACTTTTATGGGAAGGAGAAGAACAGAGCAACAGCTCAGTGCAGCATTCTTAGCATGTTCCTGCTCTGTCCCAACATGTCTCTTCATGAAACAAAATCATTACACCTACAGTTGACTTCCTTTGTCCATACTGTTCTTCCTAGAAAGCATGAGCTCCCCCTGATCACCCTTCTCTCTAAGACTTGGCTAAACTCCCAGCTTCTCCAGAAGACTCCTCTCAACTCCCCCTCTTTCACTGGCTCTTCCGTGCTCACTGCTTTAGCACATACCCCTGTACCACCCTCACATCACCCAGTACAGATAGGCTTACTAGTCATTTACTTCCCAGAGAGATTCTACCCAGTGTTTCTAAGAGCAGGGATTCCTTTCTGGTCTTGTTTGGTTATATAATGCATGATTGAAATTTGTTTTACGGATCAGGATAAAGTAGTTGGAACACATTATGACATAATTTAAAGTTGCTTTTTTCATTCACTTAGAACGTGATATTGTTATCAGAACCTCACATTTACATATGTAGCTAAGGCATGAGAGCATTCAGAGAACAGCACTGCCTACTGATGCTAGCAAAATATCCTTCAGTTTAAAGTGGCTTGCATTTACATTTCTTTAAAATAAATACAACCATTTGAAATTGTATAACCATTCAAAGCCAAAATTTCCATATTTTTATAAAAACTTTTCACTATGTTTTATAAGTTATGAATAAACTTTTACTTATGATTCATAATAATCTATTTTAGGATATTCTCAGTATGCTTTTATTTTAAATAAAGAAGTAAGTGTAATTAACCAGTAGAATAAGTTTGCTCAAATACTTAGACTATGGAGAAAAAGTTATTTAATAAAACATTTCATTTTATACTATATTCTCATGTTCTAGAAATATGTTACTTCAGTTTATAAACATTAACGGCTTGTAGTGAGGGAAAAAATGAGAAAGTGATAGTAAACTGAGATTTTAAACATGCACATTTTCAAACAGTACTTTAGCAATGTGTGCTAAACTATTAGGGGCTCTGGCTTCTGAAATGAACTTGAAAATACATTAATTGTTGAGATGATTAATTGGAGCTAGTAGATATATTTAAAGATCCTGTTGCTCTGTCTGTTATAGTCTTCACTGGAAGAACAAAAGAGACAAAGGACATTATTTGCAATCATTATTCCTCATAAAAAAAGAAATAAATCATTCTGTATTCTGTTCTCTGATTTCATTATAGCACCTGTCATGATGAAAGATTTAGTACAGTGCTATTGGCCCTTTGGGCATCAATTAATGTTAATCTTAATTAAAATTTTAATTGCAAATAGAAACACAAGGTATGCTATCACTTTAAAGGATAATTGTGTGCTTGTGTATTAAAGTTTTAGGAAACTTTTATTCATAGCATTAATTTGGAAGCTTGCCCCTTTATTAGTGGTTCCTGTTAGAAGAAGAGAACAATCAGGACTTGCTTACCAATCTTGACTCCTTTTCTTCCCAAATAATGATGAGGAAGATTGTTATTTTTCTGGAAAGCAAAGAATAAGTTTGACTATTCAACAATGCAACCTTCTGGTTATGTGCAGATCACAGCCCCACACACAAACATCCATAACAATATTAGCATATGTATACTTTTGCTTTATACTCACTGATTTCACATCCTTACCTGTAAGGTATTTATCACCATGTTACAATGTAGGAAACTGAGGCACAAAGATTAAATATCTCACATCAGACAGAGTAATCGGTATTGCTGGAACATAAACGCTGATCTATATAACTGCAAAACTGTTCCTTCCGCTAAAGCACACTGCCTGTTAGGGCAGTAAGACCACAAGAGACAAGTGAGGTTCATGCATGCCTGATTCAGCACTAGAACGGGCCAGTCAGGGACAGTGTTAGGCACTCAGAACTATGAAGTCGAACAGGTGCCAGGAGTATCTTGTGCTCTTTTAACATATTTTAAAACATGGAAGAAATAAGTGTATCCAGCAAATCACAAACCAGCAAAATGTATTTTTAATGAAGACCTTCGTATGTTATCTAATGTGAGTCACTGAATTAACCACAAAATGGGCGCTCAATACATTTTTCTGAAAAATCCATGAGCAAGGACAATTGAGATCAGCCCTCAACTCAAGGTGTGGCTTGTTATTGACTCAAGTCATTGTTAAGGAGCGAATTAAGGTACTAGAGACACTTAGTTTTAGCTTTTTTCGGACACATCACAAATCGCAGATAGTCATAACTTAAATAGCACTTTAGTGAATGGGCTCCCTGACGCTTACTCTTTCGAAAGTGTTGTTTTCATTCCCTTACTTGAGTTGAAGCAGCTGTGCTCATCAGTCATGAAAAGTAAGTGGTATATATTTGTGGCTCTAGGAATGCATTTTTATGAGGATGTGAAAGTGGGAATCATTTAGTTAATACACCTGTGGAAAACTTTCCAAAGCCTAAGTGTGTAAATCTGTGGCTTAAGTGTAATATGCTTGGCTGGAGAAAAAGGAGGCACTGAGGCTTTTCTGTGTACTTTTTTGTTGTTCATCTGATAAATATCGACAATGAAAACAATTCATGTTGAGCAGAGGCTGGAAATACAGTATGAGTAAACAACTGAACATGTGTTTTGAATTATTGAACTGAAATAAGGCAAAGTGGCATCTAAATTACAATGAGAATTAGTCATTTTTCTATCTGTCAGCATTTCTTTCTTACACTGCTCTTCAACTGTCCGAGTTTTAAGTATCTCTACCAGGTATTGAGCATATCTTTACAGGTCCTATTTATCATAAATAGTTTAAAGAACAATTTAGAATAGATGAATAGAGATGTCTGCAACTATAAGTGTTCTACAAACATATGCACTTACAAAATCTAATAAAGAGTATTGCTGCTCTATTTTGTGAGGCAGAATTCCCTAATTTATATGGTCCAGGTTCAGAAAGTGAGAATGAGATCAGATTCCTCATATAGAGGAATTACATGGAGTGGAAAGGGTGCAGGAATGTGAATTTGGCACAGGGGGCAAATAACAGCTAGCTGCGAGAAGCTCCCTGGCACTATCAAGTTTTGGGTCTTTTATGGTCCTTAGGTACAAGATCGGGTTGTAGCTGGGTTTTTCCCAGTGATGATTTCAAATGTTACTGTCTCTGATATCCTTAGTCTTTCACACTTGTCCACTGGCTTTTCAGATTTCAAGTGTTACATTGCATTTGACTTCTTTCTTGTTTTCTTTGTTCTTGAGGAATTATGCCATTTTATTGTTTACCGGACTATAATTTTCGTGGGGTTTCCCAATGGGGTAGAACTGTTGATGTGTAATCTTTGTGTACTTTTCTTCTTTTTTGTTGGGGAGTGGCAGGGGGACGGAATCTCACTCTGATGCCCAGGCAGGAGTGCTGTGCTGTGATCTCGGCTCACTGCAACCTCGGCCTCCTGTGTCCAAGTGATTCTCTTGCCTCAGCCTCCGAGTAGCTGGGACTACAAGTGCATGCCACCACCCCTGGCTAATTTTTTCTATTTTTTCGTAGAGATGGGGTTTCACTGTATTAGGGTGGTCTTGATCTCCTGACCTTGTGATCTGCCCGCCTTGGCCTCCCAAAGTGCTGGGATTACAGGTGTGAGCCACCATGCCCGACATTTTGTACTTTTCTAATCATGAGCCTCAGACCTTGTCTTTGCTACATTACAGTAGTTTTTTCAATGAATTTTGAGACTTAAATTAGGAATTAACTTGATTCCCTATCTTTTATATCAGTAAGAACCAACAGCACCTTTGAATTATTACAATCATTAAATAATCATCAAATTAAGCAATCCCATTGTTGCTTGGAATGGCTCAATAGCAAGGTCTGAACCAGAATTTCTGGAATACTTTAGGCATTGAACTAGGACATTACTGTTAGCACTTTTTGGGTCTAAATTCAATGTAGCTGGCAAGCTTTTCTGTATGGATCTCTGGTAAGAAGGAGCATGTAAGCAAAACGAGCTCCTGATGGACAAAATTGATGTCACTGAATCCATGCTCCAGTTCATCCACCTTGCTCACATGCATGCCCCTATGTGAGGGTCTCCTGGAGTCCAAATATACACTTGAGAAACAACTCAGGGATGCTTAAGGCAACTTTATACTTGGCATATTTGAGTAAGTTTTCTACCCAGGTTTTTCACATTCTGGATAGTACGTTCCTTACCGTTATGCTATTTTAAAATATCGAGAGCTATATAGAGAGATATTTTTATATATATATATGCAGATATATATGTATAATATGTGGCAAGATTTCTTATATTTACCTCACTCTGAGTCTATTGAATTTAATTTGTTTCATTATTTCAGGCCCCCAGCAGATTTCAAAATTAATATTAAGATGGAGATAGTTTCCCAAAAGAGGAGTCACTAACAACTGAAATGACAGCTAACCATTCACAGAAATGGAAGAAAGAAAAAGCCTGTTTTAAAACAAATCCAGAATCTCAAATGGTATGAGGGAGGCTATTTAGTGCAAGTACAGAAAGTCCCGTACTTCTCAACAAGCCAAGAGGCATGACTTGATTACAGAGCAGTGTAATAACAGCTGTTGATAATTGTGTTCTGGAGTCATCACTCCTGTGTGCCCCACCCCTAAACCACTATAGCAACCTTTGCTCTCCATTAGCTTAATCCCTACTGAACAGAATAAAGCTCTCTTTGTCATTTCTGCCAGTATATCATGAGCTTGCTTTTAATATTCACGTCCCCAGCATCAGCATAGTGCCAAGCCCGTAATATCTACTCTCAGCAATTTGTAGGGTAAATGGATTAATAAAATGACTATGTATACATTATATGTATAAGTACATGCATATGTATCTATCTTTTATAGAAATAATTACAGATTAATATTGAAGAGAATCAGTGAACTACTTTCGAAACAAAATAAATTTAAAAATCCCCCTAATTCTCATGGGAATGAATGAGGAGAGGTGGAAAAAGATAAAATGAATAAACACAAAGATATTTTTGAATTTAAAAAGTGTCAGCTAAGAATATAACCTACTAACCCATCTGTTAAATCAGAAGAAAAGCATCTAAAATACTCTTGTTATTATTCTATCTTACAGATTTGTGGCAAATTCTTTTCTTTTTTTTTGAGACAGGGTCTTATTCTGTCCCCCCAGCTGGAATGCATTGGTGAGATCATAGCTCGCAGCAGCCTCCAACTCCTGAGCTCAAGCAATCTTCCCGCCTCAGCCTCCCTAGTAGCTGGGACTACTGGCATGCATCACCACATCCAGTTAATTTTCTTGTAGAGATGGAGTCTCACTATGTTGACAAGGCTGGTTGCAAATCTTAGCTTTTCTTTTAACGACTCCAACTTGTTACTTTAAAAGCTCCAATTATTTTATTATTATTATTACTATTATTATTATTATTATTATTTTGAGATGGAATTTTGCTCTTGTCGCCCAGGCTGGAGTACAGTGGCATGATATCTGCTCACTGCAACCTCCACCTCCTGGGTTCAGGTGATTCTCCTGCCTCCGCCTCCTGAGTAGCTGGAATTACAGGCACCCACCACCATGCCTGGCTAAGTTTTGTATTTTTAGTAGAGAGAGGGTTTCACCATGTTGGCCAGGCTGGTCTTGAACTCCTGACTTCAGGGGATCCACCCACCTTGGCCTCCCAAAGTGCTGGGATACAAGCATGAGCCCCTGTGCCTGGCCAGCTCCAATTATTTTATAGTAAACAGTCAACACTTTAATGAAAAAGTAGTACAACTTTCCTTACCCAGGCAATTAGGCAGATGTTTCAACAGTAATTTCACTCACAGAAGCCATGATGCAATAACAAATAATTGAAACCATTATTTTTGTGGTTTATAAACTAACATGACATTGAAGCTCACTGAATCACCTATTTTGCACTAGAAGTCAAACGGTTTACATTCTGATTATTGTTTTCTCTAAAGCAAATGAATTCATTGCCATTAAAATATTAATTAGGAAGAATGACCCAATAATACTCAAATATTGAGATAATGCCTAAATGGAAAATAGAACTATAAGGAACACATAAGTAGTATATAGAATAGAATCAGAAATAAATTGAGGATAAATATTTACAAATCAACCAGATCCTAATCTGATTCAATTATTTTAAAATTATTTTGTTTAATAGTGTAAATATATTAAAAAGAAAAACTTCGCTGAGCGTGCTGTTTATATTTTGTGAAATGTCTTCATAAAGAAGTTCCAAGTTTGGCTGCAAAACCAATCCTGAGACACAGTTTGTTTAAATAAACTTCACTTGAACTCCTATCCCATGCTTAATAAAAGCTTTGGGTGTATTCAGTAACATCCAATCATATAGTTGTTTATGTTTCATTGTGGTATAACTGCTAATAAAGAGGTGCAGTTTAATCAGTTCCCCAAAGACATCAGGCTTATTTCAGTTTTTCCTATATGGTTTTGTCTCTTCTATTAAAATGTCCCTGTTTTTCCCCTCTGTTGGCCTAAGAAGTCTAGGTTGGCACCTTAATCCACTATTTTCAGAGATCACCATATATAAATCCTTTCCATAGGAAAAGATGGGCTTTTTTTGGTTGTTTGCTTATTGTTGTTTTTCTCCAGCATCTCAAGCTCATTGATTCTGTGAGTCTTCTGGTTTTAATCTGGTTTATGCTTTCTGGTTTTCAATCTGATTGACACCAGAAATCTCACAGAGTCAGTTCTGGGTAATTATCAATATTTTACCTGTTAGGGGCAAGGTTAGGAATTTTCTCTCCGTGTGTATATGACTTCCTTATCTCTCCTTCTGTCTTCCCCAGCTCCTCACAGCCAAACCTCTGTTTTGTTCCCTGTGCTAAATGCACATTCCAGTATCACACCCTTTCTAGTTCATGTAATTTCTTTATATGAGTGATTTGACACATTTTTTACTTTTGTGATTTCTGTGTCATATAACTTAGAGAATCCTGCCTCATGGAACACAGTGGAAATACTCATTATTAGATTTACAAGTGCGTAGTTTTATGGAACTCTTATAGTTGTATTCACCTCTCTTCATCTGTCCTAAATTGGTCTTTAGGCTACTTACGCTAAGTAGGAACTCTAAACATAGGCTCACTGACTGTGAATTCTTTTTCTGCATAACAACATTCAATCTTATTTTACCTTTTGATAAGGCTTGCAAAGAGTTCCATATGTAGAGAAAACCTGTACACAATGAGGTCGCTATTAATATATGTCTTCTGGCCTTTCCCAGTGAAAGATTTGTAATGATGTCTAGATATGCTGAGTGTAAAGTGCAGTACGGTTCTGCTCAAGATTTTTCTATAACACATAAAAATGCCCACATTCCTACTCACAATACCCAAAGCAGTTTTCTAAGCTGAAACTCTCTCCCAAGACATGACAGGGCCAGTGAGAGGGGAGGCAGAGAGTTGAAAAGAACCAGCCATATGATTTTATGAATTTACTGCACTAAGAAAAATGGTCTAAAGTAGGCAGAAATTATTGAAGTACCCATGACTAAAATTTTCTCTTCTATTAGTAGAATATTTTATGTCTCAAAGAGCCTCATTTATAGGAAACCTTGAAAAGGTAAACTTATGCATTTTTTAGGCTTAATAACTAATTAGGACAAGCTGCTCGGTACCTGACCAATGGCATTCAGGTAAAGAGGTTTACCATTGAAGACAGGAAGGAAGAAGTGAAATTGCTGAGTTGAGTGGCCGCCATGAAGGGATTGAGGGCTTTAAATGACCAAAAGAAGATTTAACTCTTCCAGGGAACAAACAAATGTGTGGAAGAAGATTTTACCAAGACAGAAGGTTCACAGAGCCAATCTTTGCTGATTTGGCAGCATTTCTTGGGTCCTTGGTGGAAACCAGTGCAGAGTTCCAAACACCAGCCAGGCTGGAGCTTCCAAAGCCATTCAGATATTCTAGTGCAGATCTTGCTTACAAGTCCGGGCAGGTCAGCCCAGTTTCCCCTGTTCAGACACATTTAGTCCAGCTTCTATAAGTTCTATCAGGTATTTCCTTGTTTGAGTTCCAATCCCTACCTACCTTGCCCCCCATATTGAGAAAAGAAAGCCAAGAGAGTAAGAAACAGAAGAAATACAGATGTTCTCCACAGTCTCACTCATTTTATCATTAAGATACTAAAAGTTATTTATGAGATTTTTCTCTCTTAAGAATGCATTCTGAGAATCTTCTATATTCCTAAAACATAGTTATCCTGTTATTCTTTGAAGGGTACTCATGGTCTGGTTTTCTCTGTGTGTGCAGATCCTCTTCTTATAAAGATTTTCTGTTTGAGTTTCTTGAGGTCATAAAGCTGGTGTGTGTGTGTGTGTGTGTGTGTGTGTATTCGTCTGTTATTTTAAATCTCCAGAGTGCCTGGTGAATGTGTGTATGTATAATATATACACACAAATACATACACACATATATATACACACACATATTGTGTATTCCACAATATGTAATAGGTATACATATTATGTATTTTTTTTCTTGTCTATATAAATAACATAGGAGTAAGGTTAGTTCATTTTTATTTTCTAACTCATTTGGTTCTCCAGTCAATAAAAGTATTTTCCAATACAACTTACTAATATTTTTACCATAACCAGTTGAGATGTAAATCAATGACTCAAAATTGTCTATCAGCTTCCTTCTAAAATTGATGAGTACAGAGCTGTTGTATTTATTGATATTCTCATGGGAAGCCTTTACTGATCAGGGTGAGGAAGAAGTGCAGACTAGGGAACAATGTGCTTTCAGAATTTTTATCTGTTTATCAGCCTTAAAGTTTATGTTGCAGCATTATCCTCTTTCCAAAACCCAGCTTAGTCCATGCTTCCCGTACTGGTTGTTTTAATAGCTTCAGAAGCATTCTTCTTAGTAAGCCTTTAAATCCCTTATCAGAGCTGGGCAGATCGTGGGGTTCAAATATCCACAGGGAGTAAGAGCCAACTGAAAACAGGAGGCTGACATAGCTCGTTGTACATTGTTGGTGATTTTAGCTGTGTTTTTCGGAACTGGCCAAAATCCTAACCTTTGCCTCTTCTGAGATCTGATCCCACATTTGAGTAATTAAAAAACAGGGCCAGAGCAGTATACTGTTAAGCCACAAAAAAAGCAAAGCGTGTGTCTCCAACAATAAATGTGGTCCGTTTATGGAACAAGTATACCAGTAGTCAGTTGTGTTTACTTGAACTTTTATTTTTCTTGGCATTCTACAAACTAACGTATTTACTTTGCCATTTGGGTTAGGAAATGGAAATGACATGAACCAGAATTTGTATGGCTGGTAGGGAAGAAGTTTCTTAATTTTATTTGGATTTGTTCCTCAAGATTATGACATGCAGTTCTAACTATTAGTGTCAAATATGACAAATGAAAATTATGTGACCTGCATATGATTGATACTACACAGGCTCTCTGCTCACATCTGTGTTTTGAATGGTTTGTACTTGAAGCCAACTTGTCCCAAAGTATGCGCTGTATATCAGACTCTTAACATGATGCCTTAAGACGTAGGGTCCCTGTGGGAATGAGATTGAGAAATGCCGTGTGCTCCAATCCCTTCCTTAGACTTGCTCAGTGCATCATCACATATTAAAGGCCCTAGGAATTACTGCAGTTATGAATTCTGTTTACATAGCTTAATACAGTCTATTTCTCCCTTAGTTAACATAGAGTGATTTTTGTAAATGTAATACCTATTTACTACCGGGAAAAACAAGATAAAAAATATTTTGGGAAGTGATTTCCCAAATTGTTCAGTGGAAAAACATGTAGAAGATGCTGTGTGTTCTATGCTTTTGGAGAGGAAGACAGTTTTGTTCTTTGTAAGAATGAAGGTAAAGGTGTGCATGCATGTGTATGCATGTGCAGGTGCATGTGTGTGTACTCACAAGCACACGTGCATTTGAACATGTAATATTCCTCTTTTGAGCTACAATAATGACACAGAAGTTTGGATAACTTGTGTTCAGTGCCCAGCCTTGTCTATCTGCAATGACCTTAGGAAGCCTTTCTGTTTTGTGCTCTTAGCTCTAACATGGTTTGGTGAAGCCTAATCTGCTTAAAACATCTAACATGGAAATCATTGCCCACATATTGGATTTCATAATCAAATCTAAATCATGCATGCAGTATCAAACTTTGACACAGTTTGGTGCATTTTTCAAGACCCTTCCTCACCTCTAACTTTCCAAAGGATTAGCCATAAATTTTGACAGTAGGAAAATTACTGGCTCAACTACTTCCTGCAACAAGAGAATAAACACTTCCTACAGGAAACTGCTCCACATCAATGATGGACTTGAAAAGTCCTGCATATTTATGTAAGAAGAGGAGGCAGTTTTATCATTTGATCATATATAGTCTCAATTCAATTTATATGAATTTACCGAGAAAAGTCAGATTATACGTTCACATTAGGTTATACATGTTGATATATCACAATGTAACAAATATAGACCACAGTTTCTCAACACCAGTGCTATTGACATTTGGGGCCAAATAATTCTAATGCTTTGTGTGTATTGAGTGGGAGGGTCTGACTCTTCTGTGCATTGTAGGATCTCTAGCTCCCTGGCCCCCTACTCACTTGATGTCAGTAACACCCACTGCCTTGCTTTCCACCCCCTCCCCAACTGTGACAACACCCCAGACATTGCCAAACATTCCCCAAAGGGCAAAATTATTGCCCCCTCTTCAAGAACTACTGGTTTAGACCATATTATTAATTATAAAGTCAATGTATTTGCTTTCCTGGTCTGCTCTTTAAAAAGTTCTGCATGTAATTAGTACGAATTATCTGCAGTAATCATTGTCTGAAATCCTCAGCATATTCAAAAATGCCACCTGCATTGTGTATTAACCAAGTGAAGTAAAATGTAGTTTATCTTGGCCTAGGAGAAAAATTTTGTCATGCTGATCCTCATTTTCTTTCTGAATTGAAAGAGAGAGAAAGAAAGGGGTAGGGCATAACTTTTATCTGTATGTAGTATGCACTTGGATTTTGGCTAAATAGTTGCTTAGGATCAAAACTCCTCCAAGAAATTCATCCATCACTTATTTTTACTGCTCCAAATGAATGGACTCTTCGAGTGCCTCTGATATGGTTTGGCTTTATGTCCCCACCCAAATCTCATCTGATAGCTCCCATAATTCCCATGTGTTTTGGGAGGGACCTGGTGGGAGGTAACTGAATCATGAGGGTAGGTCTTTCCTGGGCTGTTCTTGTGATAGTGAATGAGTCTCATGAAATCTGATGGTTTTAAAAACGGAATTGGGACTCACCTATGAGTGAGATTCATATGTTACGTGTTTTTCTGTGCCTAGCTTATTTTACTTAACATAATGACTTTCAGTACTAACCATATTGCTGCAAATGCAGAAGTTCATTCTTTTTTATGGCTGAATAATATTCTACTATGTATATAGAACATTTCTTTATCCATTCATCCATTGATGAACACTTAAACTCATTCCATATCTTGGCTATTGTGAATATTGCTGCAATAGACTTGAGAGGGCAGATATCACTTCAATACACTGATTTCCTTTTATTTGGGTATATACCTAACAGTGGGATACCTGGATCATATCTGGATCAGTTCTGTTTTTAGCCATATGCTGGTGGTTTTTTTTTTTCTTTTTCTTTTCTTTTTTTGAGACAGAGTCTCACTCTGTTGCCTAGGCTGGAGTGCAGTGGAACTATCAGCTCACTGCAACCTCTTCCTCCTGGGTTCAAGTGATTCTCCTGCCTCAGCCTCCCAAGTAGCTGAGATTACAGACACCCACCACCACACTTAACTAATTTTTGTACTTTTTAGTAGAGATAGGATTTCACCATATTGGCCAGGCTGGTCTTGAACTCCTTACCTTAGGTGATCTGCTTGCCTCGGCCTCCCAAAGCCATGCTATTGTCTATAGTGGCTATACTACTTTACATTTCCACATTTCTACCACGGTTTTTTTTTTTTCC